>CAUYLG010033572.1:0-233494 GCA_963573385.1 Cacajao melanocephalus
ACTTTAACACTATACTGTCAATATTAGACAGATCAACGAGATAGAAAATTAACAAGGATATCCAGGACCTGAACTCAGACCTGGAACAAGTAAACTTAACAATTATTTACAGAACTCTCCACCCCAAATCCGCAAAACATACCTCTTTCTCAGTATCACATTACACCTATTTTAAAAGTGACCACATAATTGGAAGTAAATCACTCCTCAGCAATTGCATAGCATTTCACAGGTTTAAATAAAATATTGGTTGGCTGCTTGTTTGTTATTTTCATCTTTATTCCTTCCTGTCTCCATTGTTAAGTACAATTATTGGCATAAAAGAGGTTTTTAATACCCATTTTTAGACTGCATTCTAGCCTGGGCAATAGAACAAAAAATCTCGTTCTCTCTCCCTCTTTCTCTTCCTCTTTCATTCTCTCTTACACTCTTTTTTTCTTTCTTTCACTCTCACTTTCTTTCCTCTCTTTTTCTTTCTTTCAAAAATAAAAAAAATTAAAAAATAAATTTAAATAAAAAAATAAAAAAAATAAAAAAATTAAAAAATAAAAATAAATGTAGCTTGATAGCAAAAATTATTCCAGGCAAATTGAAATCTCCTCCTATCTCCTTCCAGATACATTTCTTATAAGAGAAAGAATAATACCAAAGTATATGGCTGGTTCAGTCTTTTAACATGTAAAGAAGGAAACCATTTTCCATTTACAGCTATAGTTTACTACTTTTTCCTTTCCTCTAGGGTTAATCAGAAGAATATTTATTATTCACTTTTTTTAATCCATTGAAAAATTTTACTTTTTCTGTATAACTTTCCTTTTCAGGGATTGAATTAAAATATTTATTTTCCTCAAAACCTATAAGTTAACTTGCTGATAGTCAGAATGCATACAATTTTACTGCTTAGGAAGCTTCACTGTTGTGCACTTTTCCCCTTTGGTTCATACGATTCATGTGCCTTTTCTTTTTCTTTTTTTAATTTTTTCATTCATATTGCCTATTATATCCATCATTCCATTTTTCTTTCCTATTAGAGTGAAATTGGACACAGCCCTCCTCCTGCCTACACCCCCATGTCAGGAGTAAGTATTTCACAATCAACCTTCATCTTTTAGGATTTTTGGTCTTTGCTTACCATGTTTCCTCTCTCTTGTCTCTGCATAATTTCCTCATTTTGCCTTTGCCAACAGTGAGTTAAGAATTTGCTGTATATTGTGTAGCTGCCTTTGTAGATGTGTTTTTATCTCAGTTGATAATCCAAAATTGAGATATCATGCATCAACAGCTTTCAATTTTTATCTGAAGGATTTAACCTGGCATATAAATTATGCTTCTGGATGTGGAGGTTATCTTTACTTTCCTGATTATAGGTCATGTACTAAAAAGTCAGAATTATAGTGATGATCTGCTATTTAGGTACTAAAGCATCAAATTCTTAATAACCACAGAATTTTAGAAGTCAATAAAGACATAGGCTCATTCAAAATATACCCAGGTACTTCTGTTCTTAATGACAAATGTCTACAATTAATGACACTGCCATTTATCATAAAAATTCACTTTGAATTTTATATTAAATATAGGCACTTGTGAGAAAAGGACATCAAATACTTTTTATTAGATTATGTTTCAGTTGGTTACTAAAACTAAAATGTGCATTTCAAAATTATTTTCTGATGATTTAACTTTTCAGAGGAGTAGAAATTTTAGGAGTTTCTACTTTGTGACTCAAATTCATTAGCCACTGGGAGAAAAAAAAAAAACCAACAATGCTATGACTATTCTCTGAAAGACTAGCTTTGATATCTTTTTGGTTATTAGCATTCATTTCTCAACTATTTCTAACATCACCTCTCCAAATGTGTTTCTCTTATTAACAGAACCAGTTTGTATACCGAGATGGAGGTTTTGCTGCAGAACAAGGAGTGTCTGTGCCCTACAGAGCCCCAACTAGCACAATTCCAGAAGCTCCTGTTGCACAGGGTGCTACAGCTGAGATTTTTGATGACTCCTGCTGTAATGGCACCCTACGCAAGCCAGTGGCACCCCACGTCCAAGAGGACAGTAGCACTCAGAGGTACAGTGCTGACCCCACCGTGTTTGCCCCAGAACGGAGCCCACGAGGAGAGCTGGATGAGGAAGGTTACATGACTCCTATGCGAGACAAAGCCAAACAAGGTTCGTACCTTGAATTTTATATTAAATATAGGCACTTGTGGGAGAAAGGCATTAAATACTTATTAGATTATGTTTCAGTTGGTTAATAAAACTAAAATGTGTATTTCAAAATTATTTTCTGATGATTATGAATATTCAGATATTCTGAATATTCAAAATATTTGGAAATGATTGCCATTCAAAGTCCACTTCCATCAAGATAAACAAAGTGTAGAATGGAAATTGCCAGACAGCTGTACATTGCAACATTTGTGACCCAGTAAAGGCCTAGGCTACTGCTACTTGCAGTATAGTCCCTGAATCAGCAGCATCCACATTATTATTATATAAATCAGATCTCAGGCAGGTCCCATTTCAATAGGAATCTGGATTTTAACAAGATCCCCAGCCTATCTGTATACAGCAATCAGTATGAGAAGCACTATTCTAAACATATTTTGTTGAAATATTTGAATGAAGTAGCATAACACAAAAGGTCAGGACCATAGCTTTATTGGCTGTAATTGCGGAGATATGAAGACTGGTATTGTTGGCAAAAGTGTCTGATGCTTTGATGGCACTAATAAAAGATTTCTTTGACTCATGTAAATGATGTCATTTAAACAGCCTAGTTTATTATAGGAAATTACATTTTTGTTTGACCTTTTTCAACGATTAAAGTTTTGACCCTATATATACTTATAAGCATACCATCAAGATTTGAAAATAATAGTTTGTGGTTTTACAAAGCACAACAATAATTTTGTAAAGTTAGTAGTTGAAATATTAAGCACTCAAATCAAATAATGCTTCAATTTTGCAGCAAAAAACCCTTTTTCTTCTATGCTAACAGCATCATAACAGGGAAGATAGATGACTATTAAAGAGTAATGATCATGTCTCTCAGTCTTTAGGGTCAACAGCAAAGTACATTTTAAGACTAAGAAGAGCCTGTTACATCCTTTTCTATATGGTTATGTTCTTTCCTTTAAAGTAAAATTTAGAGATCTCTAATTATAAATAACCTATTAAAATATATCTGTCTAGATAAAACTTTTATATATTTAAAAATGTGATGAAAAGTTTGGATGTTCATAGTAGCCTAGTAATGACACAAATGTAGGTTTTGTCAAGATTTGGCAGATTCCTCTCCATCTGTTCTGGGAAGATTTGCACCTCAACTGTAAAGTTATTGGACAGCTATATAAGTTTGCATCAGTACAATATATAAGTAGATTGCATTGCATAAAGATAATATAAGGCTAAGAGAAAAGCAAGTCAGTCTGTCTAGTCACACTGTATTCCCAGACAGAGTATTCCCAGATTTTATCTCTGAACACTAAGCTCCATTTCTATAAAAGGTTGCTATAGTCTAACCTAGTGCTCAGAGAGTACAGAATTTTAGTATAGACATTTCTATACTTTCAATTAAGAAGTTTTAGGAATCTGGTAAGAAAAATCAAATTCTGCATTCCTTACAAGTGTTTTCATACATTTGTCAAATTAAAACTTGTTACTAAGCATAAAGTTCACCCAACTCCTGCAGGGGCAATAATAAAAAACAGTGCAGTAGAATAAGATTATGCAAGAGGAGTTAGAAGACCTGAATTCTATCCCAACACTAATTATATCCTGCGTACATCATTTAATCTCATTTTTCTGTCTACAAAGCTGGAAAAATAAGTCTTGTACTTTCTTTTTCACAGACTTGTTAAGATGAAATGATAGTATATTGTAAAGGCGTGTCTATGATAGTGGGATATTCATTACTGCCCTTTAACTTTAATAAGTGATGCTAAATACTTACCTATTCAGTATACATGTATTTGGAGAAAAATAACCCTGGCTTAATATGATTTTTCTCTCTACTTGTTGGGATAAGACTAAGAGATATAAAGTTTGTTTCAGAATGGCCTCTCAACAAGAATTGTCCCCTCTTGATGCCTTGAATCCAAAATAGAAATAGCTTAGGGTTTTGTGTATATAGTAAGAGAAGACTAATAGAGGACCTACAATATATGTGTGTATAGGCCTACCTGCAGTCTATATTAGAGACACAGAGATAAAATCAAGCTTCAGGAGAATGGCAATAATTATTAACACCTTTTAGAACAATACGTATACTACATGGATTTATAGATTGATCCACATAAAATAGGTGCTAATTGACTGGTTTCAATGTACAAAATGGCTGTTTTATATGATTCAAGCTAATAGTTTGTTATTTTGTGATTATGACTGTTCAATGGAAATATTATACTTTATTATTGAGTAGAAGTACATGTAATGTCAAGCAAGTCAACTAGAGGCATGTTAATACCTGTTAGGTTTGCTTCTTTAGTTGATTTTTTTTCCTTTGATGCTTTCTTTCCCATGTGTACAACCTTTTTCAGGAGCATCTCCAATCAAATCCTTGTTACCAATATAGACAATCATAGCAAAACTAGACACTAAAAAACATGATTTCTTCACTCCATCTATTCATCTTGGCATGGAAAAAAGCTATAGACTCTTTAGTTTTTCAATATCCTTTATAGAAATTAAGTTGTCTGTATATTTAAAGGTTAATTTTAATAAGTAGTCTTATTCCTAATATAAATACATTTTAGAAAACAAAAACATTTAAACAACTGGCCCTATATGCAAAAGAGACAGATGCAGTTAGAAGGAAAGAAAAATTTTGGAGATAGAAATTCTGATTCTGGTCTCATTGGCTTCTTGTTTTGTTATAAACATTTTTGGTCCACTTACTTTGTTCATATGACAATAGTAATCCACAAATAGTTGTTTTGAGAAATCATGAAAACAAGTCTGTTTTTTTGTTGTTGTTGTTCTAGACAAAGAAGCTAACCATTATGTATAACTTCGGTCTGATTAATATTTTCCAGAAAGTTGAGGTTAGCCGATATTTTTTATTCCTTTAGAATACCTGAATCCAGTGGAGGAGAACCCTTTTGTTTCTCGGAGAAAAAATGGAGACCTTCAAGCATTGGATAATCCCGAATATCACAACGCATCCAATGGTCCACCCAAGGCCGAGGATGAATATGTGAATGAGCCGCTGTACCTCAACACCTTTGCCAATGCCTTGGGAAAAGCTGAGTACCTGAAGAACAGTGTACTGTCAGTGCCAGAGAAGGCCAAGAAAGCGTTTGACAACCCTGACTACTGGAACCACAGCCTGCCACCTCGGAGCACCCTCCAGCACCCAGACTACCTGCAGGAGTACAGCACAAAATATTTTTATAAACAGAATGGGCGGATCCGGCCTATTGTGGCAGAGAATCCTGAATACCTCTCTGAGTTCTCCCTGAAGCCAGGCACTGTGCTGCCACCTCCACCTTACAGACACCGGAATACTGTGGTGTAAGCTCAGTTGTGATTTTTAGGTGGAGACACACACACGCTCCAATTTCCCCACCCCCCTCTCTTTCTCTGGTGGTCTTCCTTCTACTCCAAGGCCAGTAGTTTTGACACTTCCCAGTGGAAGATATAGAGATGCAATGATAGTTATGTGCTTATCTATCTTGAACATTAGAGGGAAAGACTGAAAGAGAAAGATAGGAGGAACCACAGTGTTTCTTCATTTCTCTGCATGGGTTGGTCAGGAGAATGAAGCAGCTAGAGAAGGACCAGAAAATAGAAGGCAATACCGCCTACTATCAAACTAGCTGTCACTTCTTTTTTCTTGTTTCTTTTTTTTAAGCAGATGGTTGAAACACCCATGTTATCTGTTCCTATCTGCAGGAACTGATGCGTACATACTGAGCATCCCTGGAAATCATAATAAAGTTTTCATTAGAACAAAAAAAAAAACATTTTCAACAACATATGATAGTGTTGGAGATTGAGAAACCAGTTTCCTTCTCCAACAGTTTCTGTCCTAGCAAGTAAGAATGGCCAACCCAGCTTATGATTTAAAAATCTTCATCAAAGGTGTAACTAGTAATTATGTTTTAAAGGCTTTTTGGTTTTGTTTTTTCTGTTTTGCTTTGACTGATTCTTTTATATTAGTTGTTCCCCCATTTTTGGCTTTAATTTCTAATTGCAAAGATGTTTACATCAAAGCTTCTTCACAGAATTTAAGCAAGAAATATTTTAATATGGTAAAATGGCCACTATTTTAAGTATACAATTTTTAAAATAAGAAAGGGAGGCTAATCTTTTTTTATTTTAGCTTTCATTTTTCATGCTATTGAATTATCTTCACCCTCATCCTTTACATTTTTCAACATTTTTTCTGCATAAATGACAGAACTTGATAAGCAGTTGGTTGTCTGAAGTGTAGAAGGGAAACTAAGAGACAGTCCTGTGTAGTTCAAGAAAACTACTGATACTTTCAGGGGTGGTCCTATGAGGGAATCTGTTGAACTGGAAGAAACACACTGGATTGGGTATGTCTACCTGGCAAATACTCAGAAATGTAGTTTGCACTTAAGCTGTAATTTTATTTGTTCTTTTTCTGAACTCCATTTTGGATTTTGAATCAAGCAATATGGAAGCAACCAGCAAATTAACTAATTTAAGTACATTTTTTAAAAAAGAGCTAAGACTGTGGAAATGCCAAACCAAGCAAATTAGGAACCTTGCAACGGTATCCAGGGACTCTGTTGAGAGGCCAGCACATTATCTCCATATGGCATCACCTTTGCTACGCAAGGAAATTTGTTCAGTTCATGTACTTCATAAGAAGGAATGCAAGTAAGGATTGGCTTGAATTCCATGGACTTTCTAGGATGCAACTCTATTTATATGAAGAAGAAGGTAACTCTTTGCACATAAATTGGTATAATAAAAAGAAAACCACAAACATTCAAGGCTTATGGATAGGTCCTTGGGTCAAAAGTTGTAAATAAATGTGAAAAATCTTCTCATGCAATTGTTTTATTATCCAACACATGAATCTTTTGATACTTTAGATAATTCATTTTCTTCATATACTGCATCTAGTACTAAAACCATATTTATTGTGTATAATTTTGAAAGAATACCTGATGGGATGAAGGATGGGAACAAATGACAGGAATAAATCTCCAGGTAAATGGGGCCTCACATCAATAATTAGGAAACTTAGATATAAATCCCCCTTTTCTGAAAATTCTACCCCAAGTCATTTAGATTTTTAAAAAATATTTCTTTCTAATGTTAAAATCTCGGGACCAAATTAGAATCAATAGTGTAAGATTAATTAATTAGAGTAAAAATACCTATTAAAGCAGAGAGAGTTTAGAGAAAAAAAAATCCAAAGAAATTTGTGTTTCTTCCTATTCTGAACAAGTAAATCAATCCATCCATCCATCCAAACTTCATTTATCCAGCTGTATACTAAAAGCACCATGTTCTGTGGGAAACACCCAGATAAATGGAATATCATCCCCAACTTCAAAATTGTATCATCTAGAAGATTTAATTAGAATGACATTTTAATTTTTCTGTAAGTTCAAAGAATCAGATTGCATGGTCTCTTTTGGGAATGGCTGTCATATAATTAGTTGTTCAGTAAAGTATCTCCTTTGAACTCATTTGGGAAATAAGTTAAACATCCTTTAAATTGTTGAAGTGGACAAATAGGATAATTTCAATATTATTATTCAAACATAAGCTGGTCTAGAAGAATATTACATCACTGGCTAATTAGCCTATATAGAGTCTAACTTTGCCATTATTTGTGAGATCCCGTCTAGTGAAGTTCATCCTCAAACCTTTCAGGGTTAAATACACAGAGTAATTAACGAGCCACAACCTAATAGCTCAGAGCTCTCCTATCCATTCAGCTAAGTCTCTAGGAAAAGGAATCTCCTATCAGTACTTATGAAAAATTGAATATAAGCCTCTCTTTCTAAATAAATCTGCAGCAAGTCATCATAGCCTTCTTTTTGGATACTATAACTTGATTTTTTTTCTGATTTACAATGTGCATATGGTTTCTACTGGGACATAGAAAGCAGAATAACTTACTCTGGA
The DNA here is from genome assembly GCA_963573385.1 of Cacajao melanocephalus. Taxonomy (NCBI): domain Eukaryota; kingdom Metazoa; phylum Chordata; class Mammalia; order Primates; family Pitheciidae; genus Cacajao; species Cacajao melanocephalus. Next base: position 8,119 of record CAUYLG010033572.1, read on the forward strand.
GAAGGAAGAAAATAGTTAACTTTTAACTGTTAGGCAACAAAAATATATTTAGTGAATGTAGTCTCTTTCCTCCTAAGAACACAAGACTTTTACATGTCAGGTAATACCTAGAGATGGATGCAGGCATAATCCAAAATGACCCAGATGCTTTCCAATAGCACCACTTCATGTTCCTTTCGAGTGATTTCTACAGTATGTAATTGACTTCATTTGTTTGAGGATTTTTTGTTTTATTTTTGTTCCCCTGGAAAAACATATTTCAGAGTGTGGAAGAGGGAGGAAGGAAGTTTCATTCATTCCAGAGAAAAATTTATTTAGCCCAGTAGGGTAGAATTTTAAAATGTCACTTAAAGTCTTCAAAGTGCTTTGGGGGATATCAGATTCCAGAGGCCAGTTGTGGCAATTGAAATATGCAGAATCAATTATATAAATTTGAGGCAAATTAGTATTAAAATTACAATGACTGTATTTTTTATATCACCCAACTTTGTAGATTATACCTATTTTTGGCAATCCTATTTTCAGGCATGGCAAAACTTTGCAGCTAAATGATTGCCGAAAGAAAGTGGTACCTAAACAGGTGAGGAAAGAGGCCTCTGAACTAGGGTAGATCCAGAACCACAAATCATCTGCACCACAAAAAGTGTTAGACTACCAAGCAGCCCTTGGTTTTCTGCATAGTATTAGCAGCACAGCTTAGGATGAGAATCCTTCCTCCAATAATGTTCATAAAATAGCATGAAAAACAATGCAAAACTCAAATTTCTATTAAAACACACAAACTAAAATCAAGTGATTCTTTTTTGTAGATTAGGAAGAAGGACTGAATGTCTAATTTAAGAGAAGAAATAGTGTTCTTCTAAGTGTTATAGTGTGTAAACTAATACCTTCTAAAGGAAAGACATGGCATGAAGATTGTGCCTATTTACAATGCTAAGGAAAAATCGAGAGAAAAGAACTATGAGGCTCTGCTGCTAGATGAAGTTGGAAGTACTATTAATGTGCTTCTTGAAGTGTCAAAAATGAAAAGAAAATTAAAATTGTTTAAGCCTGACAGGGAAGGATGTAAATACAAGTTTTTCTAGAGCTATCTAACATTTATTTCAAAACTGGAATTATTCATCCATCTGTAATTGTTGATAATTTAACTAGTATATGTAGTTCATAAGGTAATAGAAAAGGTGATCATGAAAGCATGTATATAACTGGACAGAATCATGATAATGCTATAAGATGTAGATTTAGTTAGGTTATCAGATGTTAAATGATTTTAATATTATTAAATAAATCAAACTAGAAAACTAACCACAAGTATAATATAACAAAGTTAAATGCAGGACATAAAAATGTAGAATGGATTTTGCATAGTAAAAAAATAAGTTTGCCATTTAAAATTGTTGTTTGTTGGGTTTAGCTGAAAGTAGGCATATATGGTTCCACTTGTGAAAAATTGCTTTAAAGCATTACAATGAACATTTTTTTTTCTCATTCTCTTATTCCTTTGTCACTTTTTAAATGTAAAGAAATTTTTTTTTTTAAATAAACACCACCTTGCAGAATTTAAAAGGCAAACATGTTACATATGGCTAAGTAAGGGGTCTTCAAGGTGAAGTAAAGAAAATGTAAATGTTCTATTACCTTATTCAGAGACAAAAGAAAATGAGTGATGTCATTTAGCAAACAAACAAAATACATTTAATTTGTGATATGTCCTTTCTTTTCTCACCATGCCCTCTTGCCTCCAAAAATGACAAAAAAGAATCACAACTTTTCTGGTAAATAAATGCTGAACCAGGCATTTCAAACTACTGCATTGCCATTCTTTTGGACTTTCGTTATTAGAATGATGATTGTTATAGGGCAAATGAGAAATCCAGGTGTATCAGCTTTTAGTTGTTAAAAAGCCAGATAAATGAACTTCTAATGTCTATACTGTGGGCAGAGGATCCTGCTGTGCCTCTCTTTGTGTACATGGACTTTGGTATGTATCAGTTTGAAGGACAGCCTTGCCCTATATAAACATATAAAAGCAGATTGGTATCCCCTGGTTGCCATTTGCTTAAGAACAAATATTATACAGATGTAGATCAGGTATAATTGTAAAAGATCATTATCAGTGGAGACCTGCTTATTACTGATACTACAATGTGGCCAGCTTTTATACTTCCGGGTATAATTAATACAGTTTTTCTGATACCAGTGATGCCTTTGCAAGAAGAGTTCTCTCTGCAGTTGGAAACAAGAAGCTGTCTGGCCAGGGCCTGTTGTGTTTATATGGGCAAATATTTTTTTAGCAGTGTGAGCTGCTTTTTTCTTTTCATTAAAAGTCTAAAATAATAGAAATTTCAGATGCTTGGTTCAAGTCTCACCAATTTTGTAGAGGTCCAAAAATGTAGGATCTGTTACTTTTGCAGGCTCCTGCCTCATCTAATTCCTGGCCAGGTGATATTTTGGGCAGAAGAAAATGCTTCTGTAGTCACAAGCTAAAATGACTCTAAGCCCCAATTTCATGGGGGTATTCACATGCTTCTTCTGGAAAATACTATTTGACAGTCAGCTTTGCAAGTAAGTGATTATCTTGTTAGGCATCACAGAAAAATGTATTTCTCTCTGACCTTTAGAGGAAAATAGAATCTTCCCCTTTTTCGCCGATTGACACAACTGGCATTGTTCTCTTCCCTTTCTACTACCTTGATTCAACATAGTCCACCTGATGCTGTCCTGTCCCTTTCTTAAGCCATAGTGGATCTCTGAGATGCCACACTCCACTTTGTGAAATACTGACTTCATCTTTGCCCTCGAATACCTGATTTTTTTCATAAAGGATTCTAGCAATTTGGACACTGTTTAAATGAATTGTCAAACTACTGCATAGAGAATATTTAAGCTATTAAAATTACGGTTTCCCATGAAGATCGATTCTTTGTGTCCTTCCCTATAGGAATTTGAGATAGTCCCGTGAGGAATCTTGAAACACATACGTGCACATACCCTTGGTAGAACTTTGATTTTGCATAAAAGCTGTACATATAAGTTATTTTTGCCAGCAAATTAACTTATTTACTTTATTCATCTTATTTTATTCTTGACTGCAAATATTTTGTAGCTGCTGTAAGTTTTTTCCCCCCCAAATGAGGAGTTTTATTATAATAAAACTATGATAAGGCTGTTCAGCTTTGAGAACCACCTGCAATTCTTTTTTGGCTCATTCATCCATCTAACAAATAATGAGTGCAGTTCATGTTAATGAAAATCCATGTTGTCTAACAGAATGTCATCCTTTATCTACTTTTGCTCTTTGCAGACATTTTTCTTTTCATGCTCTAGTGAGCTTTCCCTCTATCATGAGAAGTGGTTATATTTGTGCAAATACACAAATATAGGAAAACAAAGATTCATACCTGTAGGCAATAGTCTAACTTGTCCAAACCACTTTGCCTTTACTGCTATTTTTATCCCTAATGTGTAGATGTTTCCCCCAGGCCTGTAGCCTTTGTAAAGGAAAGCAAAAATCATACCTCCTAGATATTGACATGAACCTGGTTTTCAAGTGTCATTTCCAGATTTTTCAGTTAATGGGAGGGGTTGTCTTTTTCCCTTAATGTGAGAGTCATTTTCCTGTATATTTCTGGATCTCTCAGGGGCTGGGAGGGGGGAGTGAGGGGACTACAACCATAGCACTCCAAGAACCCTTTTGGGATTACTCCAGTTATCAACTATGAAAGTTATTTTCTAAATGTAGATATGTAAGCTGTTCTTTTAAAGTAAGGTACTTTGAAATATGTAGCATAAACTGGTACTGCTGTTAAATGGGTCGATTATTAAACGGAGCAGCTGTGTGAGGGCAGCTAACTTTGAATGCATGTCTCCCTGGCTGTTGTGTCTATTTCTCATGTTAAGGGCACCAGGGATTGTGTGGCTGCATGTTGAAACTGCATATTCACATGGTATGACTAGTTCATCTCTTTCTTGAGCACCATTACAACAAGATCAAATGAAAATGAGATCAACATGCAAGACAATTCATAGCACAGGAAAAGTCATCTTAAATCTACTCTCATTCATCTCAACATGCATCAATGTGATTTACTGGCATCAGTTTGGGTGAGAGAGGGACTCACTTTACTGAAAAGGCAGAGGCTTAAGGTATATACATTTGTACTCATTTCCTTATTTTCTTAACTTGTAAACAGAAAGCAAGCCCTCTGTCTTCTGAAGTATCTTCAAAGAATTGGGGTGCAAAAATACTTTGCTGGTAAGCCATCAATGTTTTATTTAAATCCATACATTCAAAGTTAGCTGCCTTTTTGAAACAAAAACTACTGTATGTTTGAAAATGTGAATAGTATTTTTATAGCTTGTTAAAGACATGGCTAGTTGCATTTGTAAATAAGTATAATGTTGCTTTGATTTTCTTTTGTGGACATCTTTATTTGGAACATAATTGTCTTTAGGGTTGATTTGTATATAAGTAATTGGCTTGTGATTGTTTTTTGGTTGGAAGTTATCATTTTGACATTACTTGTGATTCTGTGTTCAGCACTATTGTGATGTGTTCAACCTCTGCACTCGCTTACACAATAGGATATGCCAATTGTGTGTGGTATAATGTTATTTTGATTTTTTTCTATGTTATTGATGAAGGATTATGCATCTAACACATACTAACTTTTTTAATGTTAGGTATATTTTTAGTATACTTTCTCTTATTCTTTCTTCTCCTCCAACCTCTACCCATTCTCCTTCATTTCCCTTATTCCTGATGTTATTTGAGAATGAGGGAGAAACAGTATTTTAAATTTATGTAATTAGGCTTTTCAGTTAGTTCTCAAGGATCCTCTTTTGGCTCTTGGGAAAGAATTGTACCTGTACAAGGCAATTATAGAATGCAAACTGCTTTGCCTCATTCCATACTGATCATCCCAGCTGAACAATTTGAAAACTGTTCTGCCTTTTTGTTACATGAATCTGTCAGAAATATATTTTTAATTTAATATAAATGAAATTCAATAAAATATGAAACAAATGTTCTCTTTTGTGTCAGAAATGTGTTATAAAATAAACTGGCAGAGAGGAAGATTTGTTCCAGGTTTAATAATCTGAAGATATAAAAATGGGCTTATTTTGTCCATATTTATGCATCCCATTAATTATTCCTCAGAACTCTTTGGTGTTTAGGATGTGATATGTTCCATATGTTTCTACCATCCACTGCATATGCCCATTGATGTGTACAGACTTACTCATCTGTGCAGACTATGCTTAATTAACTCTGGTTGGTTTGTTTCTCTGAGAATAAAAAAATTATAAAATATTTTGTAGGTTGCATCCGAACAACATTAATATTTTTATATACTTTTTTCTTTCTGCCCCCATTGCAGTTTATAAAATGTACCCTGGCAAGCCTTTGGTTATAAAGAATATTGGATGTTAATACTGTCCTAGCAGTGGGGGAGGGAAAATAGTCAATAAATAATCAACTGACTAGTGACTTATGACAAGCCCACATAACAGTGTGAGAGTGATTTCAGAGACACTGGTGACATGAACAAGATCCTCTCTCAACATCGTCTTACATAACTTTTATTTTAAACTTTATTACTCCATGCCTCCAAAGTATAAGAATTTCAAAATTTCAATAACTTTTGATTAGAGATTCTATGATTCTCTCAAACTCCTATAATTATTTAACTGTATGGAATGTTAACTGTGTCAGTAGACAAAAAATATATTTTCAACATAATGTATTGGAGTGAGTTCTCTTAAACCTGTCCAATTGTGGTACCTTAAGGATCTTCTTAATAACACCTCCTGCTATTTGCGTGGACCTGCACACATACCCTTCCTTATATGTTTTGGCCCTTTCATCTGAAATCATTGTTATTTCATAGTGTTCAGGGTGAGATATGTCAGAGTACTATGCATTTTAAACAACTGATAAACTGGAAAAGGGGGAGAAACAACTTGTGTTCCTAATGCTTTAAGGCACAATTGAAACTTCCAGTAGTACCATGCTAGTTTATAGCAGTTATACTACCTACTAATTACACAGTGTTTTATAAATTCATTCTTCATATGTTGGTTCATTTGGATCACTACACCCTTTTGAGGTAAGTATTATTGGAATAGTCCTGGTCACCCATATAAGGAAAATAAATAACAAGTCTAAACCAGAATCATACAACCATTAGTAAGTGATGGTACTCACTCTCAAAGCTGCATCTTCAGACTTAAACATCTTTCTTTAATTAGTTACCACTTTTCTTTCTTCCTCTGCTAAAGAGTAACCACATTCTGATGAGCGCACACGTAAAGTTGACATACTGACACAGGTCAAGACTGTCAATGGTCTTTATTAGTCCCTTGAAAACTGTTCTTCTGATGCAACTAAAAACTACTCTGCATCTTCAAACTATTTGAAAGCAACTTATCTATAATGGAGGATGAGGTTTCTTTCATTCAAGAAAGATAAGTGCAACATAATCAAAAGTAAAATAATTGAAACAACAATTAAATAACCACCATGTGGAGAGCCTACTGATGGTGTGCCTTTCCCAGGGTGTTATAAATCTGCTTGGTAAGGCACTGCTTTGTCCCCCACATATATCAGAGAATATTGCAGATAACTACACTTATCTCTAGCAATGTTATTACATATATTGGTGTTAACAGAGGTGAAGCTTTATATAAAATATCTATAAATAAGTTGGTAAATTTTCTAGAGTTTATTATAGGCTAAGTGGTCACTAGAAACTTCTAAAATACTCGCAGTATAGAATCTGATTCTGATCCAATGTTGAAGCTTCATTTAAAATGATGATGAGAGGAAAAAATCATGGAGAAGCTGTGACATTTATAAAGAGGTATGTAAAACTTTCTAACAAGGCTAAAATGAATGTCAAAATTCTGACTCTAGTTACTTTCTACTGCTTTATACTCTTAAGATCCTGCATCCACAATTGTTTAATTTAAGAAGTCCCTATGAGGAGACACATATACACAGCCTTACATATATATATACTACATATACATCTCTATTCTGTGTGTATATATATATACACACACACATATATATGTGTATATATATATACACACAAATATATATACACACATCTATATGTATACATATACATATATATGTATATATATATATACACACACACAGAATAGAGATGTATATGTAGTATACATACATACATACAGAATAGAGATGTAAAATATTTAAAGATATATATTTTTATATAACTTCATACAAAAAATCTCTATTTTCAAGATATTCTATCACAAGCCCCATAATGTATAACATACTACAAGTTGGGCTCATAAAACTGTAAACTGAGCAGGTGTGTGGTTAGCTAATTGTATTTCCCTCCACAGTGTTATCAAGCTGCATGATAAGCCATGGGGAGCAAAGCCACTAGACAACCATCTTAAGATTAGAAACACAAGACTGTCACCCAGATAGCAATTTTGAAGCTATAAACAGAACAATTCACCACAAGATAGCAATCAGGAGACTGTAAATCAAATGGCACACAGGAGACATGTGAATGAATATTGGAATACCTGCTGTTGTAAGTTACCCATAGGTTTTCAAAAGACAAATACCCGTCTTGCAAAATATTTGACCTGTTTCCATTTGCTTATCCTTCCAAGACAAGTAGAGAGCTCTAAAAATAATATAATCAAAGTTTTCTGCCTCTGTTAGAACAGAAAAACACAGCTTCCAGACATCAAAGACTTATCCCGTTAGCTGCCCACTAACTCTTATTGCAAGAGGCATATACATATCATCAAGTATCCTGATCAAATCTTAATGCCTCATTTCAGTTATCTTAAGCATCATCTTCTCTATATCATCTTTGTTCATGTATTTAGGGATTTATAGAATCATCCTATTACTTAATATGGAACTATTATATTTGTGTGAGTCTGTAGCTATCATGGCAACATTAAGATAATAAGTAGACACTGAATAGATGCTTCCCGCATGCTGGCTTTCTGTTAAGAACTGTGTATGCATTGTATCTTAATGTTCACCACAACCTTATTCATTAGGTACTATTATTTTCCTCTGTTCATAAATGAGGAAAGTGAAAGAAAGATTAAAAAACTTGTTCAAAGCCACACAAAAAGTGGTAGAGCTGGGACACAAACCTACTTGACCTCAAAATACTTTATTTCTTGTGCTACATTGCAATCACTTTACAGTATTAATAATTACGTAATGGCTGTGGTTCTTTCCTCACACAGTTAAACTCAGACATGCAATGAATGTATATTTTGGGGGTTACAAAACTTAGCACCTTTCCCAAATTTTCAGTTCATTCAGAAGAGGAAAACAAACATGTATATAGAAAACATAAGCAAATGAGAATTTTTCAGAATCTATTTAGAGTATACCCAGCCAATTGAGGGATTTTCCTCACCACTTCGTCTTTATGGTGTACCAAATCCAGTTCAGTCATACAGACTCCCACCCAGGTGGCGCTGAAGGAATTGAAAAGCAGACACCCAGATAGAACAGCAAAGCAGATCTATCTGGCGGTCCAACAGTCTTACCGAGCCGAGCACCTCAGGGGCTGACAGCATTCCGGGCTGAAGGGCCTCGAGCAGACTCTGATCCACGCATTTGTTCTCTCTCAGCAGGTGAGTATTATTAACAAACAGATGTTTGGTATTTTCTCGTAACACCAAAGTATACCAGGTAGGCAGCTGATGCCTGCTTACCACTGATCACAGGCAAACTAAAAAGTATTCTCCACGAAGGAGCCACGGGGCAGGGCCAGATGTCTCATGCTTAAAGAATTGTTTTAACAGGTGTATGAGATTTACATATCATCCTGCCACTTTACAATACCCCAAGTAGTTTTCTACTTGAGGGGGGGGAGGAGGGGGACAGCTAGGTTTTCCTTGCCGTTATTCTTCCTAGAAAACAGCATATTCTATCACACACTCAGCATTTCTCAACAAATATACACTCAGCATTTCTCAACAGAGGTGGCTTCTATGTTCTAGGGCCTTTAGTACTAAGTATTTACAAGTTTCTGTAGTGATAACTGAAATATTATTGGCATAACTTATTTCGGCTGTAAGTCTGACAGGTTTCTTCCAAATGATGTCTTAGGAAACCAGACTACTTCATCTTGTGGCTCATTAATTTCTACATGTTATCTCCATAATCACCATAACAGAGAGAAGAATGCTGGAGGGACAAACGAGGACTTTTCACTTGCACAGCCTAGAAGTGGCGTATCACTCCTGCTCATAGTCCACTCGTTGAAACTAGTCACCTGGTTCTGCCCAAGTTCAAGCAAGCTGTGGGAGCACATATATATTGAACGAGCACAAATTTTTCTGACACACAGCTGATGTAGCATTATAACAACAGAGGGAAATACCTAGTCGTTGGTCAATATCCAATGATGACATCTGTTAGGATAGATACAATAGCTCTGTTTGTTGGTAATTATCACTGTTTTACTCTGTCTCCCTTTGAAATTCCCATCTGGTACCTGACCATTTGGTCTAATGCACATTCTACTCTCATATGCCCCTGCTGTGACCATGTTCCTCAGGTGCTCCTGAAAACCTCTGAACCTTTCTAGAAGAAACCAAAATTTTCTTGCTCACATGACTTCTGGGCTCTGAAAACTTGGTCCTGCTATTATGACTCTCTATCAACTCCACTACTTCCACTTCAAGGGGAAGTGAAACTGTTAGGCTACTTTTCAAGGCTCCCGCAGAAAGTGGGAAATAGTTTGCATTCCCACACTTAACCTTGGGGAGGTTGCTGAAGAAAACTGTATGCTCATAGACAGTTATCAGAATCTGTCATTTTCCTCCTTATCTTCATTCTTCTTCCCCTACTAAAGGCCAGAGGAGCTTTATAGGTTGAAAAGAGGGATTGGTGTTGGAGTATTGTCAAGAGCGGGTTCTAACTTATCACTATTTTTTAAATAGTGAATTTAAAAGTTAAAATGTTTCTTTTTTTCTAATTCTTCTTCCCATGGTGCCATGGCAGTTTCCTATCTTGTAGCCTGAAGACAAACTCCTCATAAGTAAAAGAATCATGAGGGGAGGGCAAAACAGCTATGTACTAGGCAGTATACTAACTCATTCTGATGATGATGGGGCACAGTAGAATGACCCCTGAATAGATAGAGGCCAGAACTCCTTATTACTTACAGCTCTGAAGGAGAGGAGACTGACATGCCGGGCAACACAGTGGGTTGCAACTGGGGAAACAGTAACAGCAAGGGAAATAGCTTAGGTATGGCAAGCCAGGTAGAGTTAACTAGGTTTCAAAAGCTTGATGTTGATTATTCTGAGTAATCTGCAGACCCAAGGAATAAGGGACCATCCTTAAATGTTTGGCACCCAGGGTTCTGGCAGTTAATGGTACATTTTGTAAGCCAAGCACATTAGAGCCTTGTAAGGTGGAAGGGGTTGGAACATGGGCTTAGCAAACTGCCAATGAAGGTGCATTGAGGTTTTAGCCATGATTTCAAAACTGGATCAAGGCAGCACCTAAAAAATATTATCTCACAAGCTGTTCCTCCTTTTCAGTTAAAGTAACTGAAATATAGAAGTATTAAACTACTTAACCAATGTTACACAGCTAGGGGGTCCTATGGCTGGAATTCCAACCAAGATCCAGCTGGATTTTGGCTTTACTGCCTTTCTGAATAGACCTATATTCTCCTTCTACTCATTCATTAGTAGGGCTTTAGTAGGCATTTTTCCCACTATACAGTTTAGATAATTTCTACCTCTTATCTTGCACACTGTGTCATTTGTATGATTGCTAGGAGCCCCTGTGTGTTGAGTTTCTGGTGATTTGCCTGTCTGGGCCCCTCCAGACCACACTTACTTTATCTTACCTCATTCCTCTCTCCAAACTCTTGGTGTTGAGTAACTTGTTCCCTGGAGTTTCAGGGGTGGGGAAGGTCATGTAGGGGGAGGAAGGAGAATGACTGTACTAACATTATTTGGAAAACAAACAAAATATATTTTTTAAAAATCTTTATATTAATAAAATTATGCTTATTGCCATAATTCTAGTAAAAAAGCATTTTAATATTCCATTTATTTGATATAATGTACTACTTTGTAGAGCAATTTTAAAAACATTTTACTGTTAACAATAGGAATATAATTGCTTAACACTCTACAAAAATAGATTGGCCTCACTCTGGTTTATGCTAGATTTTCCCTAACACTCAGTGAATGACATATCAAATAGTGATCATTCTAAGGCATTTCATATGCCAGTACTCACTCAGATGGGTCAATTTTACTATTGTTTGATAAATACAATTTTTTCCCAGTGTAATCTAATTTTATGAGCTAAATTCATACATTTTATAGATTGAAAAATTACATAATGAAAAATATTGACATCTCTCTTTCAGAGAATAAAAGAGACACTGCAGAAAAGATTTTAACATTGATCTGGTGTGAACTAGAATTCTGAGTAAATCTAGTAGCAGTCCTGCCATTGTTGTCAAAGAACAGATAACAAAGTGCTAATCAGATTCTCTTCACTTTCTTGCTTAGTAAAGATGATGCTCAGCTTGACTTATTTTTTCTAGAGACAAGGTCTCACTTTGTCACCCAGGCTGGAGTGCAGTGGTATGATCATAGCTCATAGCTCACCACAGCCTCAAACTCCTGGTTTCAAGCAATCTTTCTGCCTCAGACTCCCAAGTAGCTGGGACTACAGGTCCAAGCCACTGCGCCTGGATTTTTTTTTTTTCTAATTTTTGTAGACACAGGGTCTTGTTATGTTGCTCAGGCTGATCTCAAAATCCTAGTCTTGAGTGATCCTCCTACCATGACCTCCCAAAGTGCTGGGATTATGGGTATAAGCCACTGTGCCCAGTGTAGCTTGACTTTTAAGATAAATAAAGAAGAGAAAATATTGGATGATAAAGTCTAGTAGCATCAACCAGAGGATTAAGATGAAGCCAATTTAAAATTACTTGGAGTGAGAATGGTAGGTCAACTGAAAATGTTAAAACAAATTAAAATAACATAGCTCCAAATGAAATCATGTGCTTAAAGATTCTCATTTTAAAACAACTTAGAGAAGTTGATTTTCTTTTCAAAAAATTTTAGTCTTTTAAAAAAGTATTAAACATATTTTTTAAATTATCATTACTGATCAAATTCAGTATTTTTACAGTAAAAGGCCATTATTTTAATCTGACCCATAGATTTCAAATTCCAAGTGTACACAAAACAAAACTGCACTGTACAGTCATCTACCACTATTATCCCATTTCGAGAAACTCCCAGAAATCTAAATACTTGGAAAATGTCATCTATTCTTTTAACTACAGTTGTAGTCCTAGGCAGGAGACTTGAGAATGGCCTGTGTGCAAAAGACAAACATAGAAGTGAAAGTTGTTGATTTTCTAGTAGATAGATTCATGGTGATAGCTAAATTGTTATATTTCCACTGGGGCCTTATATGTAAAGCTAACAAATAAAATTCTCATACAACTCAGAGGGGTTTAACAAATGATGAATATCTAAAATTATTTTCTAGGAAGAAAAGATGAAAGAACAAAGTACGTAGAGCTAGAAACAAATGTGAGGAGGCAATTAATAACTCTTCAGGTATGAGAAGCCACTAGATGAGTGACAGTGAGCATCAGACTGTACCTTCCAAATAATTGCCCCCATTTGATTGACACCAAAGGACTAAAAGAACCAAAGCAGCTGCTGGAAGCCTATTCACTCTGGCTTCTTTCTGTTCATTTTCTCTACAGCCACCAGGTTCACAGTCTCCTGCTTGGGCCCTTCTCTGGCATTCTCTCCAGTATTCAGGTTGGAAATCTCACCACTATTAATATTGCTATCTAGTTCACCATCATAAGTTTTGGCTTCACAAATGTCTCAGTGAGGTCCTTTGCTGAGCGTGTAGAAGTGCAAACTTACAAGCCCAGATGGAGACGAGGCCAATGGGGTGAGCTGCTTAGATTCAGCTCAGCAAGACTGCTAAATAGATGAATTCCAGACAAATAGCAAATGCCTTCTTGGTATGGAACAGAACTGGCAACACAGACTGAGTAATCTGGGAGTTGTGGGTGAAATGGAGAGCTTTTGTTTCAGGGGTCTGACTACCACCCTTGTTTTCTGAGTCACCAGAAAAACTCACAAGACTCAATAACAGATTATAAACAACAGCTAAATTTTACTATAGCAAAGGAGCAAGAACAATAGGAAAAAATGAAAATATGCATTCCATATGGTTTGGCTCTGAGTTCCCACCCAAATCTCATCTCCAATTATAATCCCCATGTGTCAGGGGAGGGGCCTGGTGGGAAGTGATTGAATTATGAAGGTGGACTTCCCCTTGCTGTTCTTGTGACAGGGAGTGAGTTCTCAGGAGATCTGGTTGTTTGAAAGTGTGTGGCACTTCCTTTTTCACATGCGCTTGCTCTCTCACCTGCTCCATCATGGTAAGACGTGTTCACTTCCTCTTTGCCTTTCATCATGAATGTAAGTTCCCTGAGGCCTCCTCACCATGGTTCCTGTACAGCCTATGAAACTGTGAGTCACTTAAACCTCTTTTATTCCTAAACTACCCAGTCTCAGGTAGTTATAGCAGTATGACAACAGACTGATACAGCATTAAAAAGGGTTCAGTGAAGTCAGATGCCAACTTCTAAGTCTTTTCCTTTCTACACTCACAAAGGACATGCTTCTTCATCCAGCTGGGAGCAGCAGAGATGCATGTAAAGTGTCTCTGCCCAGAAAAGCCTACTCAAATCTCTGAATCCAAGGTGCCTATGGAGGACTGGTCATGTAGGTGCAACCTGCTATGCAACAGACCATGATAACTGAAATTCAGGACTTCAACAATATTATCAGGGACATCATCCATATTGACATTTGTGTAAATCAATCCTGACAAGTTGGTACATTATGCCCCCATTGCTCCAGGTGTATTAGTATCCTTATTTAGTAATATAGTAACATAAAGAGTATTCTAGGAACCACATTCCCAAGCATTAGCCAAGGGTCAATCACAGTTCCAGACTCCCCTGAAGACATGCTAGGGCTGGGCAACCAGGACCTGGTGTGCTAACTTTTTCCTCATATCTATGTCAACATGTTTGGGAGTAGGATGGAGAGGCAACCCCATGGCTGAGGAAGGGTGTGGTGAGCATTATCTCTTGATGTTCTAAAACATGGTAGATGTGACATTCGGGAAGTTTGTCTTCTGCTACTTGGGGACAGTAAACTGGAAGAAGCTGCTACAGAAAACTGTTTTGTCTTTTTCTCACTGGGTAGATAAAACCAGAGGACTAACTTTGCATTGAGGTCCTTAATGAAGGAGGAGCCAGCCAAGTTGACCTTTCCAGGTTTGATGGGAATGCTCAAAAAGTCAGCAGCTATAGCACAAACTCAATACTTTTGCTATGCTGGGAATATTCTTTTCTAAAATTAGTTTATTCTGTATGTATAATACGTATACATTAAAGGAAATGAGAAAGTACAGAATTGAAGAATACAAATAATAATGATCATATGATATCATAATACATACAAACCCTAAACCCAAAGAATTGTGCAAATATGACATAATTTGCTATATATGTTTTATTAATGGCCTTTCCCCACTTAAAACATACCATGTACATCATTCAGGTCCCCAGATATTCTTTTTAAAGTTTGTTTTTAATAGCTGCATATTCTCCTATTCTGTGGAAGTATTATATTTTCAACTAAACTTTTTATTGAGATCTGCATTGCCCTGGACTGTCAATACATAATAAATTATTTTCTTAGGACAAATTCCTAGAAATAGAATTTTGAGTTAATCAGTGTACACATATTTAAGGGACTATAAAAAAATGTTTCATTCACCTTGCTTTACATATTTGTGTTTGGAGTATCTTTGTGGACAACCTCAGAATTATTCAAAGCAAATAGAAAACCCACAGGTGACCATTTTTGCCAGTTTAGTTCTCAAAAATCTGTGTGGAAGTGTTGCTACAGATGTTGACTTTGAGCTTTCTCCACTTAGAGAGAATGTTTTGCTTTAAGTTGGGACCAGGACGATTTCACTATCACAGAGAACTTCCTCATCTTCACTGAAAACATTTTATGCTAGTGACACATTGTGATTTTTGTTTTCCTAGCACAAGAGAATTGAGCAAGGGATGGATTATTAGTCAAAAGAAAATTGATCTGTGATCCAAAGCCAAGATGCTGTTCCATGTAAAGTTGTCTTTAATACAGGAACCCACTGAGGAGGGATACAGATTATGAGCCATAGCAATATATTTTTCTTGTTTGTTTTACATCATCCTCAGCAATGAAGAGTAGCTCCAGATTTGCATTCATTTTGCGTTAGAACCTTGTGATTCTCCCTTGGAAGATTTAGAACACATTCATTCTAAAAAGGCCATTTAACATTGGTTCTACCTTATGTTGGGATTTCTAATTTTTAATTTTTTTTTTGAAAAAACGGGACTGGTAATGACATTGCTGCTGTTTCAAGTAAAAAAACATAACAGATTACAATTAATTTTCTAATTTAAAAAGCACGGGGATTTAATAGCTGACCTGTGATGACCAGCTGCACTTTGAAGCCCTCATATTTACATGTACTTTGACATTTTCCAAACGAAATAATACCAATTATGAAAATATCTTTATTTTTTTTAATCTAACAGTCTTAGTTGGCCAGAGCTCTTTGAGAAAGAACATTACTCATTCCCAACAGAAAACCAAGTCCACATAAAAAAATTGCAATGTATATTCGAACTATCAATAAGACCTTGCTATTGTAATGGCAAATAATTTATCTCCCTATCTGAAGGTTCAATACTTTGAGCCTATAAAATAAGCTGGCAATGGACAGGTTAACAAGAAAAACTGGATACAAATTTGTGAAGTGAATACACATGGAAGCCACACATAAAATACAAGACTCAAAGGAGCAGCTGTATGACTGAAGTTTTTACAACATCCTGAGGTTATAGAAAGAATGGAAGATTGTATCCTCTGAAAGGGACTGGAGAAGTGTTGTCACAGTTACGGGAGGGTGAAGGAAGGAAACCATGGATAGCAAGGCTGTTTCTATGTAGCTAAAATCTCTCAGCAGGTTTCAGAAAGAATAGACAAGAATCTGTGGTAAGAGTTTTTTGGTCACATCTTCAGAAATATCAAACTTTTTGTCTTATTTTCCTGTGAGTTAATCTGTTCTAGATATGGGCAAGATGGGGGAGGGAGGTCTTGGAGAAAGCCTGTTTGCATCTGCTGTTTATTTTACTAATATAGATTTCCTTTACAGATGCAAATCTCCCCACAAAAGGACAGCTTTTGAAAGCTATTTCTGTGGTTTTCAGCCCCTCTGAATAGCCGGCTCAAAATACACCAAAGAAGTATATTGGAGGGGGGTGAAATATTCTTTTTCCTTATAGCTCATTTGAAAGAAGTTGGAATTGAACCTGCCAGTCTTTCAAACTATCACTAATCTGCTTCCACTCCATTATCTACACTTTTCCAATAGAAACAACTTCTACTATTTTCATATTTATGTTTCACATTGATAATAATGCCTCTAATGCAATAAAAGAAACATCAGTTAAAGAATTTAAGTTGAAAACCTTCCCCATGCTCCAAATATATGAGCATTTCCATGAATAGTCTGTACCGAAAGGGCTTCAAAACAAAACCTGAGGTAAAGCAAAATGTTGAATAATAGGGGAAGTTATTCACACTCTATTAAGGCTCAGAAAGATGGAGAGGGTAAGAAGAGAAATTTGGTTTTCATAATAATAACTTTAAAAGTTTTTTTTAGAGATCAGGTAGGTATTTCTTTCTTAGCATAGAAAGGAGGCATAATAATTTTATAACATTGGAGAGTAAATGCCTGAAAAACAGTCTGAGACTGTGAGAACCTACATGAAACCCTAGAGTTGGTATAAAGATTAATTTAAGCTGAAGAAATTTGACATTCCACAGATGCAGAAAGGGTTTTCTCAGAGCTTCCCATAGCTGATGAAAATCAGAAACTTCTGAGAACTGAGAACTGCCATAAATTCCCTCTCTGGGAAGGCTTCTACTCCCAGAAGAGAGACCCAAAGTAAATTTCCATAAATCTCCCCTCCAGGAGATTTTATTAAGAAGATGGAAAGACCACTCATACCTCCATACACAAACATTATCACAAACTTTTGTATCTTCAATTTGTTCTCCTAGGAATCATCACACTGTCTTCCACAGTGGTTGAATTAATTTACACTCTCACTAACATTGTAAAAACATTATTCCTTTTTCCTCACAACCTCACCAGCATCTCTTGTTCTTTGACTTTTTAAAAACAGCCATTCTGACTAGTGTGACATGGTGTCGCATTGTGGTTTTGATTTGCATTCCTCTAATGATCAGTGACGTTGAGCTTTATTTCATATGTTTGTTGGCTTCATATATGTTGCCTTTTAAGAAGTGTTTGTTCATATTATTTGCCCACATTATAATGGGTTGTTTTTCTCTCGTAAACTTGTTTCAGTTCCTTATAGATGCTGGATATTAGACCTTTGTCAGATGGAATGGGTTGCAAAAATTTTCTCCCATTCTGTAGGTTGTCTGTATACTCTGTTGATAGCTTCTTTTACTGTGCAGAAGATCTTCAGTTTAATTAGATCCTACTTGTCAATTTTTGCTTTTGTTGCAATTGCTTTTGACATCTTTGTTCATGAGATCTTTGTCCATGCCTATTATCCTGAATGGTAAGTATTGCCCAGGTTTTCTTCTAGGGTTTTTATGGTTTTGGGTTTTACACTTCAATCTTTAATTCACCTTGAGTTGATTTTTGCACATGGCATAAGGAAGGGGTCTAGTTTCTCCCAGCACCATTTACTAAATAAGGAAATGTTTCCCCATTGTTTTTTTTTTTTTCTTGTCAGTTTTCTTGAAGATCAAATGGTTGTAGTGGTGCAGTCTTATTTCTGGATTCTCCATTCTGTTCCATTGGTCTAAGTGTCTGTGCTTGTACTAGTACCATGTTGTTTTGGTTATTGTAGCCCTGTAGTTTGAAGTCAGGTAGCATGATGTCTCCAACTTCGCTCTTTTTGCTTAGGATTGCCTTGGCTATTTGGGCTATCTCTTTATTCTATATTACTTTTAACATGTTTTTTTTTTCTTATTCTGTGAAGAATGTCAATGGTAGCTTAAAGGGAATAGCATTGAATCTATAAATTGCTTTGGACTGTATGGTCATTTTCACAATATTGATTCTTTCCATGAGCATCAAATGTTTTTCCATTTGTTTGTGTCACCTCTGATTTCCCTGAGTAGTGGTTTGTAATTCTTCTTGAAGAGGTCCTTCATGTCCCTTATTAGCTCTATTCCTAGGTATTTTGTTCTTTTTGTGGCAAGTGTGAATGGGAGTTCATTCGTAATTTGGTTCTTGGCTTGCCTGTTGTTGGTGTATAGAAATGCTAGCTATTTTTGCACATTGATTCAGAAATACCATTTGATCCAGCAATCCTATTACTGGGTACATACCTAAGAGAATGTAAATCATTCTATTATAAAGACACATATTATAAAAATAAAAGAGATAAGGAGGAGGAGAAGAAGGGAAATGGGAGGGCATAATATAAAAATTTTGGGACTCCATGTTTTAAATATGATTTTAACCCCATCTATTTATTTCTGAAAGTGCAGCTAGGTTTCAGGAAACCCTTACACCAAAGATGACAGTGCTTAGGAAAACAGAAGAAAATTGCTGTGGTGTTGTTTGAAGAAAGGAAAGATAAGGAAAAAGGAAAAATGGGAGAGAAGAAAGGTATAGGAGAATCAGCAGTCAGATGAAGGAAAGTTAAAAAGAAAGAAGGGAGAGACAATTGGGTAACCAAGAGGCACAGGAAAAAACGAAACAAAAATGGCAGAGTGAAAACATGAGAATAATGGAAGCCAGGCACTGGCACACTATGATCTCTAGATCAAATCCAGATCTCATGGTCTGTTTTTGAACAGCCTGACCTAACAATGTTTTTACTAGCTTTAAACAACTGAAAAAAAGAAAACGAAAAAGAAAGAACAGTACTTTGTGATATGTAAAATTGTATAAAGTTTAAATTTGTGTTTACAAATAAAGTTTCATTGCATGCATTAAAGAAAGAAACCCATTAGTCTTTCCTAAAGAAACATATTTGCTCTTCCCATAGGCTGTTTCTCCTAAATTTTGTATATAAGCCTGACCTTTAACCATTTAACAACTCCTTCATTTGTTGGCTATTATGTTCATATGCATATGAATAAAACTTTCTCTCCTGTTAATCTGTCTTTTGTCAATTTAATTTGCAGGCTTCAGGGACTCTAAACTTTAAGAGAGTAGAGGAAAAAGAATTTTCTACCCTATAAGACTAAAGGATAGAAGTATTAAGGAAGCACCTCTAATTATCTGATTAACCAAATACGGTGTTAGCAAGACAGAAACACTACAACATCTCTCAAGCTTAATATTAATATAACCTCTGTGGGGTGTCAAGGAGAAATTTCCCTTCGCTCTCTGAAGAATCACTGAAAAATCACTGATATGTGGCAGATTAATAGGAGAATAGACATACAGATTTATTTAACATATATACGTAAAAACCTTCAGATTGAAGACCCAAAGATACAAGGAAAATACTCCATTTTTATGTTTAGGTTCAACAAAGTATGGAGAGCTGTGTAGAAACACGATTGGACAAAAAGAGTCTCATCTAATGGTGATTGACTGAATGGGGAAGCCCAGCAAGGCCAATCTGTCTAGATTCTTCCTGGCATTCTCTGAGCATGAATCTCTTCTTTCTGGGTATGGGGTAGAACCATTTCTGGAATGGGGGTCTTATATCCTACAGTCAAATGAGATAGGTCAGATAATTTCTTATGGCTACTTTTTATGCAGAAAGGCAGAGAGAAAACTTGAGTAATATTATCAGGTTTTATAACCAGCTTTGGGAGAAGAGGAGCTCTGCCTGGGGGAAGAGGGATTCTAGCTTCTATGGCTAGCCTCAGGGGAGAATGGGCCTGAGAGAGAGGAGGGCAGGAAAAGGTCAGAGAAAAACTTTTGCTTCTGTAACTGCTTCTGAGGCTTTCATTTTGGGGTATTATTTTCTGAGCCCCAATACCCTTTCGTTATTTGGGCAAATTAGAGAAAAGAGAAAACTGCATTCTTTAACTACAAAGTTCTCTTGGATGTTAAAGTGGTGGTTGCTTTGTCTTTTACGTGTCTTAGATCACAGTAATTTTTCATTTGTTTTTCCCCTGGGGCCTTAGCTGTACACATAAACTCTTTCATTTTAATGGTATGAGTTTTGGCAAGTCAGATGCCCTAAGTCTAAATGCTTGAATACCTCAAATCAAACTCTCTCTATAAATGTATAATCTGGGCACAGGTGACCATTTTATATTTAGTGAGAAAAAGTAAAGGTCATTTAGCTCTTCAAGGCATATTTTTAAATATTCCAATTTCCCTAGGTACCAACTATTTTTTTTTCTTTTTTTCAAGCAACCTCAATATTTTACATTCACTAGCCTAGAAAGGTCATTTTGTAGAAATCTAATTCTCTAAATAAAATGTCTATGTTTCTTACTGTTTATTTGGAATATAAAATTTGTTAACTTGCATATTATATGCCAGAAATAGAGATGTGTGCTAATTAACACAACGTTCACAGCCCTGAGTTTTATGTTAGACAAATAAATGCCTGTTTTTACATGCCTCTATAATTCTCTCCTGTTGAATATTGATTTTCAGAATTTGTTTTCTAGTCATTGCATATTAAAATGTTGAGCTGGCATACAAGACCAAACCTCCATTAATTCTGAATTCCACTATTTTTTATGCCCACAAAAAAGCCAATCAGTATGAAATTTTATCTCTTAAATAAGCATTTTCTGTTTTAAAAAAGGAGATGAAGTGGGATTCATTTTTTAAAAAAATGCCTTTCCACAGTTGTTAAAAACTTATGTACAAAATCATTGGTAAAAATACCAATGATGGTCTATGCAGGGAGGTATGCAGGGAGGTACAGGGAGCATAGATATCACAGGTAGATATGATGGTAATCAGATCTGGGAACTTTTACTCCTGCTTCATCAGAGGCTGGTTTCTCTTTAGGTTTAGTGACTCTGTTTTCTGCAGACCCATCCTGCTAAGCCACTTCTGCCTCTTTTCCTTTTGCTTCACTTTCCCTGTAGTTTGCAGTTTTTCTGCTGCCTTTGTCACTCATCTACCCTTGGGCTCTCCCTTTATTGATCCTTCAACTGACTTAAAATTTCTCTTGGGCTGATTGACAATGGTTGCCAAGGGGCACAGTCAGTCAGAGTCTCTGAAAACCTAAGCTGCCTGGACATTGCCACTGTCCACATTTTTTTAGTGGCACTACTTTCTGCTTTACATTTCCAGATCCAACGTTTCTTTGTAAGTAGGTGGCCATTAATATTGAATCTCCACCATTTTTAGGAGAAATAGTTACCCTTTAATTCACACTGTGGTCTGCAACCTTGGAGCGTGATTCATCTGAAGATGATCTTAGCTTATTGACTCATTTTTCTCTTCCAAATAACAATAATGATATTATTTTGGTAGAAGACTTTTAAATCTGAACTTTAAAATTCATTTCTGATCTACTTGTCGGCTTCAAGGCTTACATCAAATTTATTTCCTAATAAATTCTATAAATCCGATGTCACTTTCATCCTTTCCCTTTTTTCCTTTCCTGTTCTGTCATTCTTAGTAACTCTGACTGGAAGAGTTGACTTGTAGCCCTACATCCTGCAAAGTTGTTCTCCTAACTTTAAAATAGAACAGCCAGAAGAAGTTTTAGTTCCAATCCCTGCTTAGTGTTTGGATTCTATCTGGCAAATCAAGCATGTTGGACCTCAGTTACCTCATTCATAAAATCTGGGAGAAAAACAAGATCACTGCTTTTCAACCTGTTTCCCTTCAATGGCTAATTGAAAACACAAGTTTCACCTGAGCTCAGTTAAGCTGGACAAGACAAGCTCCTTTCAAGCATTTTGTTCAGAAGGTTGAGGTGGGGCCTGAGAGTCTGCATTCTAACAAGCATCCTGTCATTGCCCTGGGACACAGGCCGTACTTAGGTTACATTACCTACTTGTTCATTGCCCTGTGTAAATTTTACGGCTGCTCCTTTTTTTCTGGAGGGACTTTGATATGATTAGGCATGGGCCCCATTTCATCTTGAATTGCAATTTCCATAATCCCCAAAATCCCCACGTGTTAAGGGAGAGACCAGATAGAGGTAATTGAACCATGAGAGCATTTTCCCCCATGCTGTTCTCTGATAGTAAGTGAGTCCTTATAACATATGATGGTTTTATAAGGGGCTCTCCCCCTTCACTCAACACTTTTCCTTCCTGCTGCCTTGTGAAGAAGGTGCTTGCTTCCCCTTCGCCTTCCATCATGATTACACATTTCCTGAGTCTTCCCAGCCATGCTGAACTATGTGTCAATTCAATGTCTTTCCTTTATAAATTACCCACTCTCATGCAGTTATTTATAGCAGTATGAAAATTAACTAATGCAGCTTTCTTCTACTATGTCAAGATTTTCCCCAGCCTTCAAGTCCCTATTCAATGCCATATTTTTTATGTCTTTCTTGATTATGTAAGCAACACATTCACGTTCCTTGTATTGAACTCTTATTGAGTCACACCATCACAAGGCATCTTTTCTACTTTTATTTTTATTTTTGTTTATCTGTTTGATTTGAAACTCCTTGAGGATCATCACCCTGTCTGACCTACAGTTATTTACTCCATCTCATTATGTTTAGAACAGTAGTTCTCAAATTTCAGGAGCATCGAAATCACCTGAAGGGTAAATAAAACAGAGATTATCGGGCCTTGCCCCCAAGATTTCGATTCTGCTGGTCAGGTAGGGTTCTTGAATCTGTATTTCTACAGCCTAACAGTGCTAGGAATACTGATGATTAAAACACTGAACTTTGTGAACACTGCTAGAAAGCTCTAGGCTTTAGAGTCAGAAAAGCCTGGGCTTGAATCACCAGTTTCTCATGTTATTCCAGAATAATTGTGGGATAGTTACTTTTACTTTCCATTCTTACTTCTTCATTAATAAAATATATTCTAGTATTTGGGAAAGAAATCAATGAAAATGTACAAAAAGCTCTGTTTGTTATTCATTAATTTCCTTCCTATATAATTAAGCTTCAATGTCATTATTTATACTGGGTTGCCTTTCTGATCATCCTTGGACAAGGGGAGGTCTCCTGTAATGGGGTCCTTTGTTCCCATAATTGTGTCATCCCAGCATTTTTTACACACCTTATTGTAATTGCTTCTTTAATTATTTACCTTCTTTGATAAATTGTAAGGTCATTCAGGGCAGGGGGCCATATATTCATTGTGACCTAAGAGTATTCTGCCCATAATCTTTACTGAGTACTTGATACAGAGAAAGTGCACAATAAATATTGGAATAGCCATTAATGATTGAACAAAAACAGAGAGAGATAGAGATGAGAAAGAGAGAGAGAAAGAGAGCAAATATTGTGTCTGGTTAAATAGAAATAACAGTACCTACCATATGTCATTATTTCTAGGAAAGACTATAGCATAGTTTTGGTCATATTAAAGACATCCAAAACATTAGTTATCTTCTCACAGGAATAATGTATGAATATGGTGCTCATACTCCCAAGACTTTCTAAAGGAGATATATTTTAAAGTAGTTTTATTTTTTAAATAAAATCAATTGATTAATATCTGTAAAATAAATTTTCTACTTTTTTAGACATTATAAAATAATATCACAAATCAGTAAGTTTGTGTATCACAATATTGATCTGGACTTTGGTAAAGGCAAGATACAGTGTATGAATGGTTAAAACAGTGCCCTGCAGAGCCACACTATTCAGATTCAAATTCTGGCCTAGCAACTTACACAGGAAAGTCACTTAATTTCTCCATACTTCAGTTTGATCTCTTTTAAATGGCATAATCTAAAATGCCTACCTCGTAAGTGTGTTATGAGAGTCAAATGAGCAATGTAGGTAAAGTGCTTCAGATAGTACCCAATACATGTTATATACTAAAAAAACTCTTATAATAATGATCTTCATAGATGGTATTATTTGTTGGTTGAATTAAAGAACACAAATATATATTGCCTTGAACAGAAACTTGGCCAAATAGCCCGGAGAACTAGAAAAGGGCAAAAATGTATTTATTAAGAGCTATCATGTGTCAGTTATTGTAACAGTTTATATTTTCTCAAATTAGCCACAACAGTATTTTCCTACCTGGTGTGTTCTTTTGACAATGTGGCTTTGACACTCCAGTTGCGAAGTGAGTCCTATGTTCCCCATCTTTGAATCTAGATAGGACTGTGACTAGAGCAAAGTAAAGCTATATGACTTCCTAAGCTAGGTTATACATGGTAATCCTGGTTCCATCTGGTTCTCTTGGGACATTCATTTCTGGAGGCTTGAACCACCATGTAAGAAGTATGAGGCCACTATGATATAAGAAAGCCCAGGCCACATGGAGAGACCTCGTGAGTCTATTGGCTGATAGCCTCCACTGAGGTCCCTGTCAATCATCAGATCAACTGTCAGACATGACAGTCTGCCACATATGACTCACATGCAAGTGCTTCCGGATGATGTACCTGCTTCTAGCTGTCTGATCATCCCTAGTCTTTTCTTTTTTGAGAGATGGGGTGTCATTCTGTCACTCAGGCTGGAGTACAGTGGCAAAATCATGGCTTCTTGCAGCTTCAACTTCCTAGGCTCAAGCAATCCTCTTATTTCAGCCTCCTGACTAGCTGGAAGTATAAGTTCATGTCACCCACGCCTGGCTATTTTACAAGAACTAGGATCTTAGTATGTTATCCAGACTTCTCTCAAAATCATGGGCTTAGGCGCTCCTCCTGCCTTGGCTTCCCAAAGTACTAGAATTATAGGTGTGAGCCACTGTACTTTTCCTCACCCCCAGCCTTTGAGGCCTCCCAGCTGAGATTCTGATATGATGGAACAGATCCAAGTTATTCCTGCTGTACAAATTCCTGAATCACAGAATCCAGGAGCAAAAAAAAAAAAAAAAATAAATAGTTGCTTTAAGCCACTAAATTTTGGGATTATTTATTAGCCATAGATAACCATAACGGTTACTATTTATATGCATTAGATTATTAAATTCCTACCAAATTATTATGAAGCTGATATTAATATGCCAACTATGCCACTAGTCATATTAAGTCTTAAAGTAGTATGATACATTTTTATAAGCATGCCATGAAACTAAATGAAGCTAAAGTTTTAGATCTTTTTGACTTCAAATCTATGTATTTTTTGTCATCCAAAAGGAAAATCATTCTTAAGTCTTCAACATTTCATTTTGAAAAGCATTAAGATCCAGCTCGTTTTGTCAGGCTAGCCTTGATTTTTCTTATGTCCTCAGAAGATGGTAATTTTCACAATCAACCAGAACTATCAATGGCAAATGTCTTTCTAAATTCAAACATGCTAAAATGATCAAGTCTAAGGTCTATTAGTGAAGGCTGTCACATGATTTTCTGTATATGTCCAGCAATGCCTGACTTAGGAAGGATAAAACACAGAATTTGCCCAGCTAAAGTGATCACACTCCAAATGATGTAGATAAAAACACTGCCTATAAATTTGCAGTATGTACAGTGACCATCCCTGGTATCTGGTGTGTGCACATGTGTGTGTGTGTGTGTGTGTGTGTGTGTGTGTGTGAGAGAGAGAGAGAGAGAGAGAGAAAGAGAGAGGGAGAGAACGTTTAATTATGAGCAATAATATCGTGTAGCCAGACATAGGAAGCCATGGCATTACAGGCTAACAAGTTCCAAAAAAATAATGAGACTACCGGTATTGCATTTGTTTAGGTATTCTGCTCAGTGCTTACCATTGCCTACAGAATTATGAATAAAGCACCAACTCCTCAGTATGGACTAAATGGACTAAACCTGCATCACCATCAGTCTTAATCCTCATGGCAACTTCCCCTGCTCCCACATCCTACGTGACACTTGAAACAAGTACTTATTCCTCTGGACTATTTATTTTTATTTGTAGCTCTGTGTACTAAAGTACACCTAACGCCAAGGAATGTGTATCTTGTTCATCTCTGAATTCTCAGCACCTTACTCAATGCCCAATAGAGGTTACCAAGTAGTTGTTGAATTAACAAGTGACTCAAGGGTCCATTTTTTTTGTTTATGATTCTGGACATAGATAATTGAATTTCTGGGACAATGACAAATACTTTATTCTGATTCTGATAAAGACATCTGTACTTTAAGAATTTGGATCCCAGTAACTCACTATAGCATTTATAATTTTCCATTTTTAAGCCACTTCCACCTAGAGTAGATTATATAAAATCAAGGAGAAGCGGGTATTTACTCTCAGTTCTTCTAGACAGCCCCACTCAGGGGCCTCTGGGGTAGACTCAGAACAAAGGGGTGAGGCACCAACTGTGGTGGCTACAGCCCACATGCACAACTAATCATCAAGTTCTAATAACTGTCTTAGTAGTTCTCCAATCTATCTATATTGCCTCTTCTTTTCTGTTAGTAAGTTAGTTCAGACCCACATTAGTTTTTGACACATTAGTTCCGACCTAGCCATCTGTGGCCACCAAGAGTCATGTACTAAATCATCATTGGCACATTTACCTATTTCTTGTAATCAAATGAACCTGATTCTGAGCATTCAACTGATTCAGGTCATGGGGGAAAAAGAATATCACAATTATTATAATACCCTGGTCTCCCAGGGTCACAGGTGAACCCAAAAATCTTAAACAGAACTCAGAAAATGGACAATCACTTCTGATTTTAGTCAATCAAGGACGATTCTGTTATCCTCAAGGTAAAGATCACAGTGATCCTTTTAAGTCTGGCAGGTGTGGGGGAATCTTCCCTGTAGCAGAATGTACGTCAGTACATTTGATGTCTGCTCATGAGAAAGACTGCAGCCAACCCACTGGGCACCTGCTACCTGCTCACACTGTTACTGGATAGGGGCAAATACTTGCACATTTGTTTGTTTGTTTGCTGGAATTGTTTCCTTTTCCTTCTTTATTCTCATTTAAAATATTCTCTCTCTGCTTGGTGACACTTAGTATAATCTCCACAAAACTCTGAATTCAGAAAAAATACAAGCCAGAGAAGACAACATCCGATTTTAACTCCTTAAAATCCTCCCCTGAGGCAAATAGGTAAGAAAAGACTGATACTTTAGTGGAAGTGTAGGGAGGAAAATGTTGAAAGAAAAATGCAACATACTGTAATATTCCAACAATTATATTTTCATACTTGTAACTGATCTCCATGTTTACATTTGGTAACTGGCTTCTCCATACTACTGCCAGAATAATTTTTAAAACTTAAGCTCTTATTTTTTTCCTGTAAATTCTTTGAGGATTCTGAAAAGCCTTATAGATAATGTCCTTAGAAAGACAAAAACATTTGGGAGGGGTTAGGGATCCACCTTCTTTTCTTTCCAAGGCTTCTCTTACTACCACCACTGTTCACAAACTTCACTATAGATATTCTGAATTATAGTCGCCCCTTGGTATCCATGAGGGATAGGTTCTGGAATCCCCAGAGGACACCAAAGTCCACAGATGCTCAAGTACCTTATATAAAATGTGCATATAACCTACACACATCTTCCTGTATAAATCATTCCTAGATTACTTCTTATATCTAATACAATATAAATGCTATGCAAATAGTTTTTGTATTGTTTGAGGAATAATGACAATTTTAAAATCTGCACATGTTTAGTACAGAAGCATTTTTTTCTGAATATTTTGAATCCTCAATTAGTTGAATTCATGGATGAGGAACCCAGGGATATAGAACGCCAACTGGATTTTCTCTGCTTAGCATGCCCCTCGCCTTTCATTTTGCCTGTCAGGGTGTGCTTTGGGTGTCACTCTCTCTTTGAGAAGCCTTTTCTAACCTTTCTCTGTTCCCAGCTCTAGCCCCAGAACGTACCTTTGTTGTATAAACCCATAATATCTAAAGTGCATCTTTATCTTCTGTATTATCCTTGTTTATTTTCTTATCTGACTCCCTTGGGCACTCTAGAGATAGGAACTACATCCTTTTTATCTTTAAATCCTCTTAATACTTTAAAATGTATAATATATAATAAAAAAGAGAATATTAGAAATTCTGTAAAAGTAATACAAACTATAAATTTTGTGTGAAAATTTGAATTTTATCTCTTACCTAAATGAATCTGATCAAGATAAGTATAGGTTGAATACAAATAATGTATTTTTAATACAACTCCATCTATCCAGGTCTCAGCCAACTCTCAATAAATGTCTACTTTTAAAAATGAGTGAATGATTTCATGTAGCCAAAAAAATCATAAAGAGGTCTTTGTAATGTACAGAACTGAAATATTGCAATTAGGCTGGCCCCAGTTCTCTGAGCCCCATCATGTCAATTCCTCATCTTATGCTTTATCTCTTGTGATCCTGCACTCTTGCCAGAGTTGGCTCAACAAGAATCAGCACCTCACTAGAATGCAGCCACCCAGAAGCTGGCTGCAATCCATGATGTGGCCTGACATGGTGTGCTGAAAAGGGCTGCCCTGGGTCACATGACAGATGATTTAGTCAGATTCTCTCCTGGGAATTTTGACAACCATTCAAAGACTGAGTAAATCAGAGCAGAGAGAGGACTCCGCTGAATCCTCAAAATGGCAGAGCACTAGTGTAGGGGATATCACATCAGATGACCAGAGTTCCTGAGGGCTCCAGAGCTGCTGCTGTGGCCTGAACACTCAGGATGCCCAGCTGTGCAGCTGTGCTGTCTGCTTCCTGGAGTTTCTTATCTTCCAAGTTTCCTTTAATTAAACCTCCCATCAACTGAGCCAAACATGATGTTGTTCCTTGCACTCTAAAAACACCAAACAAATACTTGAATACAAAATATACAGGCAGGACATGCTTGCTCATGCCTGTAATCTCAGCTTTTTAGGAGGCTGAGGCGGGTGAATCACCTGAGGTCAGAAGTTCGAGACCAGCCTGGCCAACATGGAGAAATCCCATCTCTACTAAAAATACAAAAATTACCTGGTGGTGGGAGATGTCTGTAGTTCCAGTAACTTGGGAAGCTAAGGCAGGAGAATTGCTTGAATCTGGGAGGCAGTGGCTATGGTGAGCTGAGATCACGCCACTGCCCTCCAGCCTGGGTGACAAAGTGAGACTCTGTCTCAAAACCAAAACCAAAAACAATAAAGTATATATAAGGTCAGGGACTTTATTGCTCTCAGTTACCCATCTACCTCCAGTATCTAGATCAGTGTCTGCACCATAGAAATCTTAAATATTTGACTTAAATATTTGCCAAATGAATAACTAACACATTAATTTGGTCAATTATCTAAAATTTGAAAATTGAATCCTATTAGGTTGAACTCTGCGATCTGGCATCCTATGTTTAAATAAGAGCTTCTCCACTCAATAGGCATGCAGTTTGTCTCCTCTTCCTTGGGGTTTAGTTTCTGAACATGTAAAATAGGAACACTAATTGCTATGGTTGGATGTGGTTTGTCCCAGGCAAGACTCATCGTTGAAATTTGATTTCCAATGTGGTAGTGTTTGGGAGGGTTAGTGTAGTAAAAGGTATTTGGGCCATACTGGAAAATCTCTCATGAATAAATTCATGCCCTCTCTCGGTGTCAGTGAGTTCTCACTCTTTTTGGAATAGATTAATTCCCACAAGAGCAGGGTGTTAGTTAGAGTCTAGCCTCCTCAGTTTCTGTCTCTTGGAAAACTAATCTCTTTGCACACATCTATCTGCTCCTCTTCCTCTTTTAACCATGAGTTGAAGTAGCCTGTGGGTTTCACCAGACACAGCTGCCCAATCATGAACTTTCTAGCCACCACCAAAATCATAAGCCAAATCAATCTCTTTTCTTTGTAAATTACTCAGTCTCAGATATTCCGCTATGGAAATAGTAAATGGACTAAGACACTAATATTCCCTACCTCATAGATTTGTTTAAAAAATAATATGAGAAAATATATGCAGGTATGCCTGACATATGGTAAAAAGTCAGTAAATGGTGGTTAATATAATATTATCATTTAATGCTAGTTTTTCTAGAGATATAATTACATTGGAGAAGACTATTTTCACAGAGGTGGTAAATAGAATTTTACAAGGTAAAAAAAAGAAAGAATAAAGGCAAGAAGTCAGAAATGCTGGGTTCTAATCCTTTTTCTTTCACTACTGTGCTCTGTGAATTTGGATAGGCTAGTCAAGCTTTGGGTTCCATATTCTTATTTATTAAATAGGAGAGGGGGTAGAGGCTAGAAACTCTGTAAGATAATTCAGCTTCAAAATTCCATGATTTTCTTTATTAGTCCATTTTCACACTGCTATAAAGAAATACCTGAGACTGGGTAATTTATAAAGAAAAGAAGTTTACTTGGTTTATGGTTCTGCAGGCTACACAGAAAGCATAGTGGCTTCTGCTTCTGGGTAGGCCTCAGGAAACTTCCAATGATGGCGGAAGGCAAAGGAAGAGCAAAGTACTTCATATGGTTGGAGTAGGAGGAAGAGAGAGTGAGGAGATGCTACACACCTTTAAACAACCAGATCTCATGAGAACTCTGTTATAAGACAGCACCAAGGAGATGGTGATAAACCATTCATGGAAGAGCCACCTTCATGATCCAGTCACCTCTCACCAGGACATACCTTCAACATTGGGGGTCACAGTTCAAGAGGAGATTTGGGTAGGGACACAGATCCAAACCATACCAATGATTTTACATAAAAAGAGCAGATTCAGTTTAATTCATACTGTTACTTATTAACAACTGGGATTAAAATGTTGCTTGGGGAATGATGATTACTTTGATTGCCATTTGGAGATTTGCTTCATTCAGGCACATACCAGGATGGTGAAGAGACACACAAACTAAGATCTATTTGTGCTATAAAAATAGTTAAATCACACGCAATAACTAAATTATTTCCACACTCAGTGCTGTGTTCATAGACTGTGTTCAATATTATCTGGTATGGTATTTTAAATACATTTAATTGACCAATTATAATTAAATCCACTAAAGCAATTGGATTGAGTGCAGATTAATTTGGACAAGAAAAAAGTATATTTGCTAATTCAATTGGCTTTTCATTATATTATTATTATTATTTGTTTTCTAAGACATCTCATAATTCAAGTGGGCAAAAAAAAAACAACACTTTCCTTAAAGTCGATCTAATTTTGACACCACAAGTGCTAGCAAAGTACAAATGAGTCCAGTTGGGGCTGTCCCTACTTAGAGGAGTAAATAGTTCTCAGGGTCTTAGTTCCTGGGGAGATTGCTTCAGCTACTAATGAACAGCTCACATCTATCACTAAGGTATTCATTTATCCCATTTACATGATGTCCTCGGGTCCCTGGCTCTGCAACTGTTGCTCATGCTGGAGGAAATGTGCTCTTTGCAAACCTAGGAAATCAGGCAGCCATTTCCCTCTGACTTCTTGCCATCTGCTGATGTGAAGCCAGGATGATGTCAGTCTTCTGCTTTCCCAGCTCACAGATTTCTGGCTCTCTGCTGGCCTGCAAGGCATGCCTTAGAACTAATACTAGTGATTCTTTCAGAGGCACTAGGTCTTCAGGTGATTTCAGATAATCCTTTCAATGACTTTAGGTTTGTGGAAATCAAAAGCCAGGCAGTAAAACTGATGGTTACTCCTACTTCCACTCTGCCACCACCCTGCCCTTATGCAAGGGAACACCCAGCATCCTATCTCCCAAAAAGGGAGAAGGAAAATGCTGGGAGACAAACACAAGTGAGTATCTCAAAAACTGCTTCTGCCACATCAGGTGTATATCCATGAAGTCCCAACCTATGGTTACATTTGTTCAAGGTTCCTCTCAAAATTGTCATTTTTTTTAGAATCATTTTGCCTGGGAGCTTTGAAAATGCCTGGGGCCATTAAACCAAAAATTATGTAGTCAGATGTGTCTTATTTTAATACTATAGTTAGTTATTATATTTGTATACTACTTTACCAAGCACTTACATACCATCTATCTATTGGTCACCATGACCACCCTTTAATATATTACATTTGAGCATTATTAATATTTCTAACACTATTTGTAATAAGACAAACACACAACAAAAATATTAAATGACTTTGCACAATCTCAAAGTTATTAAGGTGCAGAAACAGGATTGGGATTTTTAGACTGCAGCTCGATCCCCTTCACCTCTGTTATTCACCTCACAAGGCCATTAGCTCACTCAGAGGAGAAACTGAATGAGCTAACCTGTCAGGATAAAAGCAACTAAATTTTACTTGACTGGAGATAGAAGGAAGCCCCATTTCTTAGATACTGAGAGACACAAAGGATACAAGAGCCAAACAATGGCAAGCAGCTGATAGAGCAGGATGTGAAGTGAAGCTTCTCTTCAAAATATCCATCTTTGTCATCTTCACACTCCCCACCTGACTTAGCTTGTTGTAAGCATTTTTATTTTTATTTTTCCTGACACCTTTGAAGGTCCAAACTGTAGAAAGAAGGTATAAGGAAAGCTTCTTAAACAAGTAAGCTGGCATTTAATTAAAAGCTTAAAGCACAAGCACCACCATTTTAAACTCGAATGGATGTTTCCCCATGTTACAGTGTTGTGTACACATCTGTGGAGTCTTGATTGGTACTCAAAGCCTCCCATAGGACATATATTATGTTTGTCTTATTTCTGTCAAAAAATTCTTATTTGCCTTCAGAAAGGTAATAAAAGTTTTAAGATTCTAAATGTTAAACATACTTCTCAATACAAACCACGTTTCCCAGCAGCAAGCAATACATAATATCTGGGTGTGGCGGTGTACACCTGTAGTCCAGCTACTCAGGAAGTTGAGGTGGGAGGACAGATTGAGCTAGGAATTCAACGGCTGTAGCATGCAATGATTGTGTCTGTGACTAACCAACGCACTCTGGCCTGGGCAACATTATATGATTTCAAATAATCTCTTCAATGACTTACTGATTTAGTAATGAGGTGGCCAGGTGGGAGGGGGTCCCTGGAGAAACTCCAAGCAGCCTGTACACTGGGGTGGAGCCACAGAAGTTCGCACCTTTTGCAGCAGGGAGGAGCTGGGATCCTCCTTTTCCTGTCTGGAAACTGGGATTCAATCTGCTGAGTGGGAAGAGCTCTAGCAGGGACTCTGGGCTTGTGAGAGTCCCTGATTCCCCCTTTTCTTCCTTTTTATCCCATAAAACCCTATGTCACTCATCATTCTAATTGTCTGCGAACCTGAATTTTTGTGGCCATGGGACAAAGGTGCACATCTTTAGCTGAACTAAGGAAAAGTCCTGCAACACTTTTGGTGCCCAGTGGGGGCTCCCATAGGCCCCCTGGCTTCATGGGTGCAAACCACTTTTACACCCAGGGTGGCACCTGCCAAGGTCTCCAGGACTCTGGAATACAAGGACAGGAGAGGAAAAAAGGACACTCTTCCTTTCTCCCTCATGTGCCCTAGGTAACTGCTAGGAAGAGAAGGGAGCCAGGGACACCTGCTCCCCTCTTTCTAGTTGGGTAGCTATCCATCTTCAGTCTGTACCTCTTTTGAATGCATCCTGAACGCCTGGGACTCCTTTGAAAAAAAAAACACCTTCTTTTTCCTTTCTCCTCCTCTGTCCTCTCTTCACAGATAGGTAATTGGGTGTCCATACTAGAGGACACTTCCCTCAGATGCAACCTCCAAATTGGAAAGAGTTAATTTTCCAAACTTAAACTGGTTGGCTTAGGATTGGGCTCTGGGTAAAGAAACTCAGAAACCCAACATGCCAGCAAAAGAGTCAAGTTTTTTTGCCGGTCAAGCTTTAGGCCTTCCCTTCCCTGTACAAACTGGTAAAAGGCCTCGGGATTGTTGAGCTTTCCTTACCCCTCCCCTTGTTTTATTTCAATACACGTTTTCTAATAACCTAGTTTGTCTGTTCTTGTTCTTGCCTTCAGGCCATCAAGCTCCAAATGGTCATGCAACTGGAGCCCCTGATGATGGCCCCTTCTGCTGGGCACCTTTAGAGAGGCCTCTGAGGGAGTTCTGACGGCAGGTTCCCAAAACAGCACCCCCTGTCAGCAGGAAGCAGTTAAGCTCTGTCTTCATCCTTATCTTTATCCTTATTCTAAGGGCAGTTGGATGTCCTTCCTCAAAGGGGATAATGAGATAGCCAGGTAGAAGGGGGTCCCAGGAGAATAAGCAGCCTGTGCACTAGGATGGAGCCACAGAAGTTCACGCCCTTTGCAGTGGGGAGAAACTGGGCTCCTCCCTTTCCTGTGTGGAAGCTGGGATGCAATCTGCTGGTTGAAGTGCTTCAGCAGGGACTCTGGCCTTGTGAGAGTCCCCGTTTCCTCCTTTTAGACCTTTTCACCCAAACATTGCCATTATTTGTATAATGTTTCCATTCCTTAAAACAGGATACTTATAATTTGACTGGGTTATGTTCTGACAACAGGCCTATAGACTAGAGGCCTGTAGAACCAGTTTACTCCTTGGTTCCTCACCCCCAGCCCCATGACCTACTGCCATTTTCCACCCATCCCATCTTGGAATCTCTGTTACACCTAGTTGGCATATCCTACTCTTTCCTAGATTTTATGAGGATCACACCAATCAAGTTAGAAAAGGTATATACATCCACACACATATGATGCAACCTGAGAGTACAGACATAGCATTAAGTGATAGTGATGCATAAATCTGTATATATGCACATAACATTAAGTTAGTGGCCCAAGTGGGAATCCAATTACATGATTTTTTTTCTACTCATCTGCCTCTCTCACTTTGGATGAAGGAAGAGGATAATTCTTTCTGCACTGAGTCCTCCTCTGGGGCCTCATTCAAGTGATTCCTTTTCAACATTTGAGTATCCAAGGTGGCAGAAAAAAGTATTCAGATGGTAATTTATGTTTTGCTTCCTTTGTTATGGAAGAACCAGAGAGACTAAGAGCTACTTGTACTTTGTTCTCTATTTTTCCCTCTGCCATTCCAGAAGGTAGTGCCTTTGTGTTTTCTTGTCTTAGGGGCCTTTGCACATGACCATCTTTTTAGCTTTTGTGAAAATCTAAAGTAACTGGAGTGTTCCTCGTAAGCATACCAAGGAACTCCTTCTTTGGTTGGATAAGAGAGCAAAAGAGGGAAAAATGTTTGAAGCGAGGCAGTGAGAAGCATTTGGAGACCACAACTATCCTTACAGGGACTTGAAGCAATAGCAACATATCTAGAGAGGATGTGTTCACTTAGGAAAGATGGACTTTAGCTCCCTGCCTTGGCATTGTTCTCCTCATCCAATAACAGAATAGCAGTAGGAGAACAGAAGTAGTAGTAGATATCACAGACCATGTAGGACTGAATAATGAACCCATGAGGGCCGTCTGTGTGGACTGAAACTAGTGTGATCATTCATGAATGTTTTACTCCGCTGAAGCCACTTTGGTCACTTGGAATCTTCTAGAAAGACTGATGTGATGTTTACCTTCAGAGCAGTGAAAGCAAGCACAAACTTTCTCACATGCCTCCAAATGCAGCTGCAAATTCATATCCACTGTACCATGTTGCCACCTCAAAGGCTGGCAAGAGACTTGACTTTTTATTACCACCAAAATGCCTGGCACCCTCTCATCTAAACGCTTGGTCCATCAAGTCTCTGAAGTTGGTATTGACATATCTACATTACTTCTACAGGAGAGAAATATGCACAGCACCTACATTTTCTTTGTTTTTGAAATCGCTTCCACACCAAACATTTTCCTTTCTGTTGTCCATCTAGCAGAACAGAGAAGAAGACGGGAAGGGTAAACAATAAAACAAGCCCAAAACTCCCGCTGTAGCTAACAAATAAAATTGCCAGTCAGAAACCTTCACATTGGGATTGTTCAATTCCAAAACACAGCTAATATGACTTTGATTATTCTAAATTATATCTTCATAAGGTAAAATTATTTGTGAATGAATGCTGTGCTAAACCTTTTCATGAAAGGAAAAATCCCTTTAATGTTGGGGGAAGCATACATCTATGTTCATATAGCAGTTATTTTTGAGATTACACCATTGTGTAATAAAACTTTGGAGTATCACACTAATTAAAAAAAAAAAAGCAACACTAATGATGTCTTTACAGGAATGACAAAATCCAAGGTAAACTTGGGCCCGTAAATTTTTCAATATTACTTCTCAGGACAAGTAGCAATACCCCAGAAAAGAGCAGCAAGTGTTGTCATACAATGTTGAGAAAAAGGCAGTGTGTGCTTGGCAGGCTCTTCTTTGATGTCATTCTCTTCACTAGGACCAAAGCTCACACCAATGGGAGATGGACGGCATTAAAGCAAGATCCTTTAGCAACTGAGGCTTTAAAAGTGGTTGCACGGACAGCGGGGAAGCTAAAATCTGCTTTCATTAAAAACTTCAGGTCTTCTTTGAAAGTCTTGCAACCTCCTGTTTACAGCCTGATACACCCAATGTGATTTCTGTCCAGTCAGTCTTTTCGCGATATCACTCACCTAGTTTCATTTGTTGAACACACAAATAAATAAACAAAGGCATAATCAAATGACCTACTGTTTTCTTATGATGGCTGAGATTACAAAAGGAAAAATAAAAAGATAAGAAATTTCTAACCTGAAGTCAGATTAACCACTTAGGGGAAATTATTTATTTATTTATTTATTGCAGTTATTGTCAGGCCTCCATGTGTAAGCCCAGACCCAGAAAGTCTAAAGTCCTGCCTGTTGCACGCAGAAAGCCTGTTTGGGGGGACTCTTCATTCAAAGCACGTGTTTTTAACAGTAACGAACACTGTATCAAATAAAATACATAGTTAAAGAATATAGTGTTTTCATTTTTGTTTAGCTTGAGTGGGCCTTGACAACGTTGAACTTTACCTGAACGCTTTGCTCCTGAAAAGCAGAAACAGAAATCCCACCTCCTTTTGTATTCTGGGAAATTGCTTACTATTACAAACCTTCTTTTCCTATATGACTTAGGTAAGACTTGAGATTAACCCCCTTGTTACCTATGACAAGCCAAACACAGAGTCTTCAAGTTCCTACTCTTCGCCTCATAAGTGATTAGCTTCATTGTTTGTCCCCCTGAACCATCTTTGTAAAATGATCATAAACAACCACACTTTAGTCTGGTTTTTCTCTTTCCCCAAGGTCCCCAAACTTTGGCCCACCCTTGAGCTTAAGGAAGCACTGTGGAGCAACCCCCTTAATGGCCTCTTCTGAGAATCAGCTGCTAGAAAAGAAAAATTTTCTGCTCAGCTGTCTGATCATGCCACATGCCCATCCCATGCCAACCCACAGGATTTTTTCCAACCTTGTTTACTCCCCTCTCTAAAAGATAAGCCTTTTCTACCTGATTTTGGGACATGTAGATCTTACGGTTGGAGTTCTCACTATCACTCTAGTCCCTCTTTCTTTATTGTAATAATTCCCCTTCTTATATCACAATATCCGCCTTCCCTTATTATGATAGATTCCTTCCCATTACATTAGTTCCCCTCCCACGTTGCTACAGACATTTTGAATCAAGTCTTTCCTTCCTAAGTTTAGGCTAGTTTTTTATTTGACAACCCTCATGGGTCAGCTAATGCTCAAGATTAATTATTTGAGTGAAACTCTCAATGAGTTGAAATTAAACCATGTTTAGTACTTCTATGAACTTTAGCAAACATTTAGAAAAATTGAATTTATGTTGATTGTTATTTTCCCTGAAGTATTCAAAGGGACATAGTAACAAAAAATCTGCTTCATTTAAAGGTTCCATAAAAATCTGATTAAAAAAAAATCTGGGCTAGGCACAGTGGCTCATTACTATGATCCTAGCACTTTTGGAGGCTGAGGCAGGTAGATCACGTGAGCCCAGGAGTTCAAGACCAGCCCGAGGACCACGATGAAACCCCATCTGTACAAAAAATAAGAAAAAAATTAGCTGGACAAGGTGGCATGCTCCTGTGGTCTCAGCTAACTAGGAAGCTGAAGCAGAAAGATCACCTGAGCCCAGGAGGTCAAGGCTGCAGTGAGCTGAGATCATGTCACTGCACTTCAGCCTGGGTGACAGAGTGACACTTTGTATCAAAAACAAAAGCAAAAAATATCTGCCTCCATGTGGATATTGAATTATTACAGGAATACATATATTTTAAAACCTAATTTTATTTTCATTGCTTTTCCCACCTTATTCTTGGACTTTTGCTAAGTGATTTTATTTTTTATCTGTGAAATTCCCCCAAAATAAGTACCGTAATGATTTCAATAGCTCCCAAGAACATATAATGATTGTTATTAATAATTATTATTTGATGATAAAGAACAATAGCAAAGCATTTAAGAAGCAGACTTTAACTTCAACTTCTACACTTTTTATTTATATTTCAAATGTAAATAAAAGGCTCGGCATGTGGCTTGTGGCTTATGCCTGTAATCTCAGTGCTTTGGGAGGCCAAGGAATGAAGATCACTTGAGGCCAGGAGTCTGAGACCAGGTTGGGCAACAGAGCAAGACCCTGTCTCTACAAAAATAAAAATAAAAATAATTAGTCAGGTGTGGTGGCGTGTAGTTG
The DNA here is from genome assembly GCA_963573385.1 of Cacajao melanocephalus. Lineage (NCBI taxonomy): Eukaryota > Metazoa > Chordata > Mammalia > Primates > Pitheciidae > Cacajao > Cacajao melanocephalus. Next base: position 46,773 of record CAUYLG010033572.1, read on the forward strand.
TAGTCCTACACTGGGGAGGCTGAGGCTAGAGGATTGTTTGAACCCAGGAATTCAAGGTTACAGTGAGCTAGGATTGCAGCACTGCACTCCAGCCTGGGTGACAGAGTGAGACCCTGTCTGTAAAAATAAATAAATAAATAAGATGTGACTTTTAGAAATTTAATATAAGTGTCTACTATGACAGAAGGCTTCCAAAAAATGGAAAGGATTGTAGTTGAGAGGATAATAAGAGGTGACACTGAGAGCCCTAGTTGCCTACCAAGCTGGTTTCTTTTCTCTCTTTTTTTTTTACTATTCCTAGTTATAATTTCTTTTTTTTTTATTCTTAATGTATTCTTTATGAATGTTTGATTTCACTGAGAATTAAAAACAGAAATTTGTTTGCCCTCATCCAAAAGAGTAGCATAGACAAAGATCCCTGTGGAAATGGTAGCATGGTAGACAGTACACCCAATCTTGGGAAAAGGGCTATGAGGAAAGAAGCTTGCTTCCAACTAGTCAAACAAAATTTACATGAGTAGTGGGACAAATCAGTTTCACACTCTGAGGCTCTGAACCACAGCAACGTAGAAGTCTGATCCAATCAGTGGATAGCTCCTGCTGATACAGAAAACTCCAAATAGAAAGTGCCTTTTAGAGATCAGCCATTGTGCTTACAACTGACATGGCAGCAGACACTACCTTCCTATCAAGATGATACCACTCTAGACCCACAGGGCAGCAGTGAGAGAATGAAATCTATTTTCTTACATATAAAATGAAAAAAAAATCAGACTATTTTTAGTGGATGCTTTCTATATGGAGCCTTACCATTCCAATCTTACCTGCCAATTTCTCAAACTATGAAAAGTACTTATATTGCTTTTAAAAAATGTTCTTTGTTTGAAGATTGAAATTTGGGTCAAAAAAATGTGAAAGTGTTAATTAGATTAGCCATGGTATTGGGCCACATAGATGAGTTCACAATTTTGACATTTCCTAATGCTTCACCTCTGTTTCAATTTACGTGCAACAAAATATACTCATTTACGTGTGTAATTTAATTTTTAACAATCATACAGTCTTATAATCACCACCAAAATAAAGATATAGAAAAGCTTCCAAGATCCTTAAAGTTTCTTTGTGACCCTTCATAGTAGATTCACTCATTTAGCCCCCTAGTCATAGGCTCATATTGACTTACTGTCACTCTAGTTTTGCTTTTTTAGAATTTCAGGTAAATGGAATAATACAAAATATAGTGTTTTACATTTGACTTTTTTCACTCAGCGTATTTTCTGAAATCCATTCATGTTGTTACATATATTTATATTGTGTTCTTTGTTATCATTGGGTAATATGATACAATATGGATATTCACAACATTCAGCAGTTATGGACACAGGGTTGGCTATTATAAATAACAATGCATTGAACATTTGTGAACAAATATTTGTGTTTTTATTTTTCTTGTATAAATACTTAGAAGCGAGAACACTGGGTTGTATCAGTAGTGTATGTTTAATTTTATAAGAAACTGTATACTAAAACTGTTGCACTATTTTGTACTCCCATTAGCAATGTATGAGAATCCCAGCGGCTTCACATCCTTGCACACTTAGTATTGTCAAACTTCTAAATCTTAATCCTTCCTGTGGATCTAAAAAGTGTCTAATTGAAATTTTCATTTGTATTTCCCTGATATTTGATGTAGGTTGAATTGTGTGCTCCCAAAAATGATATATTGAAGTTCTAATGCCACCTCCAGTACCTCAGAATGTGATCTCATTTGGAAATATGGTCATTGCAGATGTACTTAGATAAGATGATGTCATACGGGGGTAGGGTAGGTCTCTAATCCAGTACGATTAGTGTCCTTAGAAGAAGATCACCTTGTGAAGAAAAACAGAATGCCCTGTGATAATGAAGGAGATTGGAGTTTTGCAGCTGCAAGCCAGGAAACAGCAAACATTATCAACAAACCACCAGAAGCTAGAAATAGACAAAAAAGGGGTCCCCTAAAGATTTTACAGGGAGCATTGCCCTGCCAACACCTTGATTTTGGATGTCTAAACTGAATAACCAGAAAACAACAAATTTCTGTCTAAACCTACACATTTTGTGGTACTTTCTTACAATAACTCCAGGGAAATTATACAGCTAATAATGGACACATTTTTGTGTGCTTTTTGACCACCTGTACATCTTCTTTTATTAAGTGATTGTTCAAATATTTTGCCCATATTTTAATAATTATTCTTTTTCTTATACATTTAAAGAGGTCCTTCTATATATTATTGATATAAGCTCTTTGTTATGTATATACATATATACAAAGAGCCTTACCATTCCAATCTTACCTGCCAATTTCTCAAACTATGAAAAGGACTTACACTGATCTTAAAGAATGTTCCTTGTTTGAAGATTGCTAATATTTTCTTTCAGTTTGTGTCTTGACTTTTGATTTCTCAGCATTTTATGAAAAACAAAAGTTTTCATATTTTGTCAAAATCCACATTATTTTTCTTTTTATATTTTTACTTTTTGCCTTATTTAAGAAATCTTTTTATTTCCTAATATCATATAGATTTTACTGACATATTCTTCTGGAAGCCTAATAGTTTTAGCTCTTACGTTACTATCATCCATTGTAAGTCATTGTGTGTGTATGTGGATGGAGGAGTTGAGATAAAGATTAGTTTTAAAATGATCATTTTATACAGATATCCATTTGTTCTAGCAAAATATGTAGAAATACTACTTTGATACCACTGACTTGGTCTTGGGACCTTCATTGAAATCAATTGATCATATAAATATGAATCAATTTCTGGACTTTTTCTATTCTGTTCTGTGTCATTTGACTACCGAGGAAAGTTCTCTCATAATCAAATGAAATGATGTTAATATGTCCCAATCATGTTGCAGATTCACCTGTGCTGTCTTCACAGAATATAACAACAGAAACTTAGAAAATATTTCAAGGACACATGAACATTTTTGCAAACATATGAATCTGCTGGAATTGAAAGATTATACCCTAGCAACTTAAACGGTCTCCAGTGGTAAAATATCAATTTGAAACTCCTCTTTTTTCCTATGCTAAATGCATTCTTAAAGAGTTAAAAAACTCTTTTCCTCTTTTGCCTTGTGTTATTTGGTACAGAAAGATTACCTTAAAAAAGAATGCACAGAAACTAAATTATCTGAAAAGTGTGTTCCTTACTGTGTTTGGAAAGCCATATGTATCTCAGTTTGTGAAACCTATGAAATGAAAATAGAAAGCAGGAGAAAGCCATCCAGGAGGCGTGAGGAGGTATTTTCTGAAGTTGGGAGGTATATGCTAATATTGATTGAATTTGTGAGGTCAACCAGCAAATTCTGGTGAAAATAGTGAAAGAGAATTTTGAGAAAGTTTAGAAGATACATGAGTCTAACCAGCAGTTGTAGGCCACAGTAATCTGGTTGGGCCCTGCTACATATTTTACGTAACAGGTAATTTGGAATTAGAACAGCTGTCCTTCGTGGACATGTAGACTTTGTGACCTTGGTGAATTTACTCAGGCTCAGTACCCTGATTTTAAAACATGAAGCTAATTAATAATAGCACAGAGAGTTGTCATGTTGTTAAAATGAAATAATGGAAATCCTGGTTAATGGTTCAAATCTGCTTCTAACATTTTAAATTATTAACTGGTAGGAAAATTATATTTATTTTTCTATGAAAGAAATTATACAGAAGAAAGGAAGTAAAGATTGCTTCTATTAGTTACGTGACATTTAGCCTTTATGCTCTTTTCAGATTAAACAAAATTTATAAAATTAAAAGTTTTTTTTTAACTTTTTATTTTAAAAAACAAACAAGCATGAGCTATGAATATTCTGCCTTCCATTAAAGGAATCATACACTTAAACTGCTAAAAACTCAGAGATGAGCTTGTGCTCTCTCCTAATTTTATAGGTAAGTGATATAGTTTGGCTGTGTCCCCACCCAAATCTAATCTTCGATTGTGGTTCTGATAATCCCCACATGTCTTGGGAGGGACCAGGTGGAGATAACTGAATCATGGGGGTGGTTTCCTCATCCTGTTCTCATGATAGTGAGTTATCACAAGATCTGACAGTTTTATAAGGGGCTTTTCGCCCTTTTGCTCTACATTTCTTTTTGCTGCCGCTATGTGAAGAAAGATGTGTTTGCTTCCCCTTCCGCCATGATTGTAAGTTTCCTGAGGCTTCCCAAGCCCTGTGGAACCATGAATCAGTTAATCCTCTTTCCTTTATAAACTACCCAGGCTCAGGTATATCCTTATATCAGTATGAGAATGGACTAACACAGTAAGGAATTAGAGTCCTGTGAGCTTCATTTATTATCTCAAAATCATCCAGATGCTGGAGGACAGAGATGGTTTTTAGATTCTCATGTTTTCTCAGTAATTTGTCCAGGAATGTGAAAAGTACACACAGGCATGTAATTTCTTTCCTTTTCCCTATCTTCCAAACCCACTTATTATTAATTGTGTCATCTAAAGAGTAAATTGCAGCAAAAATAATTTAAGTTATGCTATAATCCAAAGGAATACATTAAAGATGGACACATCAAAATGGAGAAAGGTTAGGTATAAAGGTGCAAAGTCACAGATTAATTGAAAATCAATTGTGGACCTGGAATACAGTAGGGTCATTGATACATTCTTGGCAATCACTTTGGATATGGTTTTCTGCATACAGAAAAAGATCATCCCTCTTACATTGTGAATAGCACCCCAAGGAACTCCTCCTCCCCAAATTACACTATCATCACCATCAGCAGTGTAGTAAACAATTTCTACTTCACTGAATTTATAATGCCCGAAATCTTCCCAATAAAATCTCGATTGGGATGACATTTTAAATTATATTCAACAAATATTAATTGAAAGGCTAATATGGGTCAAGCGCTATACTAGACTACAGAATGATCAGTGATTCATTAATTCACGCATGCCCTCAAAAAATTTATAGCCCAGTAGATTGAGCAGGTTGTACCCAAATAAAGGTAGGCTAAATAGTTTAATATAAAACAGAGTGAAAAAAGAACTGAGGTAAGAGTTAAATGCTACAGGGACTCAAAGAAAGAGATATAACTTCTGGTTTTGGAGATGTGGAACTGTTAATGAGGAAAGCAGTATCTGAGGTAAGTTTTGCAAGATGAGCAGAATTTCAGTATGTCTTGAGGTCTAGAAGAATGTCTTCCTACTGCATGTCTCCATCTGGAGGCACATATTCATGCTTATAAAACAGAACATGTAAAATATCCAGACTCAAGTGCTTCTCCCTCTTATGTCCCATACGGTGGTTAATGATGTCAGTGAGGGCCTAAGGTTACAAATCTAAGATGTGAGTTTAATTTCTCTTCCTTATCCTACTCCAGTCAAATTGTTCCATTGCTTTAGTCTCAGAAACATGATCTGATTGCCATTTTAGGCTTAGAAGATTTCAAGAGCTTGGTCACCCTCACTCTAGTCTTCTGAAATGTAGCCAACCTCCAAGATGGCCCCCAATGATCCCCATCTCCTGTTATTGATGCTCTAGCCCCCTTCTTGTCTAGCCCCCTTCTCTATTATAACAGGATTGGCACCTCTTATGTTATTTTTAAGATTAGATTAGGAAAGTTTATAACTTTTGTCTTGATCATTCTCTTATTCTCTCTTGTTCTTTCTTTGAATGCTGTAAGGGCACTCAATTGAGAGGACACTCTATTGAGAGTCCTATGTGGTATGTGATTGAGACCTCTTGTCAACAGCCATGTGAGAGAGCCATCTTGGAAGTGGATCCTCCAGCCCCAATCAAGCCTGCGGTTGACTGCAGCCACAGCCTACTTCTTGACTGAAACCTCATGAAAGACTCTGAGCTAGGACCACCCAACTGAGGTGCTTCTGCTTTCCTGACTGCCAGAAACTGTGTGAGATGATAAATGCTTGCTGTTTTAAGCTGCAAAAGTTTTGGGATAGTTACGCTGCAATAGGTAACTAATATACTCTTTGTGGTTGTTAAGTTTTCATATTAATACTGGAGTTACCTTCTTAAGAAAAAAAATTTTTGATTTTCCAGCATTCTATGATTTAGCACTTCTCATGTTGCATTGTGGTAATCTCACTAATGTAGGTTTCCACTTAGTACAGAACTTGGTAAATAATAAGCTTTTTAAAGATTTGAAATGTGGAGCAAAAAGCATGGAGGAAAGGATGTATGGATTATTTGACTAGATTATGGAAGAGCAATTGGGCATTCCTGGGATAATTCAATACGAAGGTATAATATACAGATTATAAAATATGAGAGGGAGGGATTTGTAACAAAATTTAATTAGTTTAAGTGCAGGAAATTGTGTTATATCTGTCATCTAGGAGGGAAGAAGAAGTGCTTGAGGAAATATTTTGAAGCATTAGTTACTGGAAAATGTAAGATAGGGAAAGAAAGAGGGGTGTGTGTGTGTGTTCTTGGTACAGGATAGAAACTGAAGTGTAAAGGAAAGACAAGATAGGAGTCTTATGCCAGGTATTGACAAAGTGAAAACTGCAGATGAACGCTTTAAAAAAACTGAATGCCAGAGACTAATTCTTCTATTTTCAAGTCTGGCAAATCAAGCAGCAGCAAATGAGAGAAAAAGCATGGTTATTGAAGACCAACAAACTGGTGTGAATCCCAGCTTACCACTTTTTGGCTGTGTGGTATTAGGGAATTTAATTAATCTGTACGAATTACAATTGTGTATTTTAAACATTAAAAAAAAAAAAAAACCCACTTTCTTTCCAGGATAAATGTAATGAAAATTAGCATATAGAAAGGACCTTGCATGTTGCTAGGCACCTGAGCACTCCTACCAAGGAAGGTCCATGAACCCCACCCAGCACTTTCTATCCTGGTCTACATGTAATTATGAAATTCTGATTCATATTCTAGACCCATTAAACAAATGCACAGATTTATTTAAATTAATGTGTTCACTTATTTATGTAAAATATGCGCTGTACAAAGAACTTCCCCAAAGGAGTTTGGCAGAGTTCATTCTGAAATTTTAGTCGTGTCGGATTTCTTTATAGCAAGTTGTCATTACTAGTGCCTCAATTTCTAAGTTATACAGTTGATCAGTCTACTATCTCTTGTATTTATGGTGCTTTTCAATCTTGTATCTTTTGATGGCTTTCCACTTTGTTCTTGCTGCCTGTGAGTCTAGACTAATCATCTGTGAGAACTTTAATGCACCGATAGAAAGGAGGTTAGAAGACTTCTCTCACAATCATACCTTAAGTCTTGGGAATGGTGATATTTGTTCTTAAAGACCCTGTTACTCTTATGAGACTCACCTAACATTTTTGAATTAAGTAGCACTACTATTTATTTAGTAGAGAATATTTTTTTGAAGTTTTCATTTCCTGCGATGCATAAAACCTGTCCATTATTTAATGTATGTATACAGAGAATTTGATTTCTCCCTATTTACATAATTTTCAGAAAACTACTTCTCAAATTATAATTTAAGAGTACTAAAACTATATATTAAGATTGACTTAGGACCAATGAGCCATTATAAAAACAACACATGAGCTGTAGTTCTTTATAAAAGAAGAGCAATTCAACACCTTATATTGCAGCTTTGTGCAATGATATAACAAAATCAACTTGTGAAACTTTATCCTTATAACAGGCTGGATATATGAAAACAAACACACAAATTATTTTCAGTGTTTGATGATTGAATTTACTACTGATCATCAAGCACACAATTTTGTTTTTGGCAAGGAAAAGGTTAATGTCTTCTCTCATTTGCCTCTGGCTATGGGAGAAGTAGAAGTTCCCTTTTTTACTTTATCGTAGAGTCTTATATCTTGGAATCTACCCATGTCTCTCTGTGATACTAATTGGATTTTTATATACTTTTCCCCAAAAATTCTGTTTGTAGATTAACATAAATAAAGGAAAAGAAACTAATGGGGTGGTATGGGTTGAGGAGGGGGATTTTTCTCCAGGCTTTCTCTTTTCATTAGCCATCATAAATTTTTTTTTTTAATCTACAATTTATAACCAGGAGCAATAACATAAAAATCAATAAGCAAGGAGTTAGGGTCTCGCCAGCCAACCCAAATAATTTAAGTCTTTTTTTCACTTCTAGTTTAGAAGATGCCAGTTGAAGGCTAAATCAATGCCTGCTATGTGACTTTTTTGCACTATTTGCTGAGGTAAAAGAAAGAATTGTGCCTTATTTTGTTGGCACCTTCTGCCAAGACAAGACTGGAAAATCCCCAAATAGGCAAATGTCTCCCTCTTACTTCCTAAAAGGGCTGATTTGGTTATCCCTCATTTTGTTGTTAATATAATCTTTGTAAAGCATTAACTGAAGACTCATTTAGATATATAATTTTTCTCAGGATGTTTACAAAATCTTCCTGGATCCAGTGCTTTAAAAAAAAAAACTGACACTGCTGTCAAGAGGTTCAGGTCTAATGGTAGCTCCACCTTTAGCCAGTGTGAGGAGCTCCTATTATTACTATTTGCTCATCTACAAACAAAGATTATTTTTATTTCCACATCACAAACTTGTGAAAGTGAACCAAGATTATATATTAAAAGTATTCAAAACTCGGTCTCATCAGGGCAACCACTTTCTCCTCTCCATCATCCACCCTCAACAAATGCTTTTTTCTTGCTTTCCTCTCACTCTTTCTCAAACTGCTCAAGTTGTATTTCTATCTCTTGGAGCCAAAAGTGACCTTACAAAGACACGTTTTGTAAGGAAAAAAAAAAATGAAGGGAATAAATATATGTAAAGGTTCTAAAAGATGATGCATTAAGAGTTTTTACTACTAAATTTATGAGTGCATATTGTCAAGACTTTTGATTAAATTTAAGTAGAATTGTACCATTCATTTATTGAATTGCTTTAACTCATTATATCTGCTCTTCTATTATATTCTTATGGTAGTACTTTTGTTTTTACAGTAAATAATATTTTCTTTTTGCTTTCAATAAAGTAACTGCAGTTTTTATATATGCAGAGTACTTTTGAATAGAAGCATACTATTTCCTGGTAAATCTTTTGTAAACTAAACCTCATTAGGAGAGGAACTGGTACTGTAGTAAACTGAAAAATAAAAATAAAAAATGCCTTTATTTCCTTCTGTTTCTCCTTTCTCTGTTTCTCTCTGACCTTCTAATTCCTGTTTCTCTCCTCCAGGCAAGCACATGTTTCAGCTGTGGTATTCTATTTAAACTTGCCCCAGGCTCATAATGCTGCATGCATTTTCCTCTTCACTACTCCTCCTTTATTATAAATACAATTATTTTATGTATAAGATTTTAGCAAGCTGCTAGGAGAAAAGACTTCTTGAAGTAAGACATCTTAAGCTATAAATGACAGTGCAAACATTTCTAGGTGGTCATCGTTACTATTATTTTAAGAAGGTAATAATTACTATTTTTGAAAAATTATTTTATGAGGACACAGGGGATGGAGAGCAAGATTTTTTTCTGTGGCTAATTAAGTTGATTGAACTAAATAATATTTAATGACTTTGCCATTCCTTTATCTTACTATTCTTTCATTCTATACCCTGCAATCTTACAAACTGCTTACTATACTACTGAAAAATTTCAGACCACTGTAGTTTATGGGGGAAAAAACATTATTTAAAAAATACTGTAAAATAATAAAGTGTTTTTATATTAGCATTAGATTCTTTCTGCCTTACTATATATTAAAACTGTGAAATCTTGTATACTTTTTACATTCAAGGAACAATTAACTGTATGAGAGGGGACCAAGATGAGACTCACCATTTCTCTCAGCTCGGCCAAACTTGAGACAAGCAGCATCTTTCAATCTCTAGGCTTTTGACATCCCTTTCTTAAGAACATTTACTGTAGAAAGCTTGACATTGCCAATTATTGCTTAGCCCCTTTGAGATGTTAATTTTGATATGGGAGCCATCTCTTTGAGATGTAAATTTTCAAGGAAGATGGTATTTCTACCTCTCAGATCCTATCTCCTGGTTACTGTGGAAGGGTAGAAGCTGACTTAGGTTGGACACGTTTGTTCCAAGCTACCTTTTGTCAGGAGGACAGAAGAGTTTACTTTTCCTTTAGGTAAGGCCAATTAGCAAACACAGAGGGCCTTATCTCTCCCCACCCTCACTCCACGCCACTTCTTAAAAATTCTCCAGCCCTTTGTTTCAGTAGATGTGAGCTCAGACTGAGTTCTGGCCTACCTACCCTATTGTGAAACACTCTCATAAAGTTAATGCTACAAGTCCTAGGTAAATCCACAGACTGGATTGTGAACCTATCTTCCATTTGGCACACTTTCTTCTAATTGATTCCCACCCTTCACATATTTTACATATACCTACTGTTCCCTAATTGGTTTTTACATTATAGTGCCCACCTTTGAGTGGTGCCTTTGTTTTAACCTTTTTCACATAATCAGAAACCAATCAGCATACACTCCCCTATTCTAAGCCTGTGAATGCCCCAGACTCAGCCACACAGAGAAACCATCAGACTGCAAGTGGGGGACCACCCTCATGTCCCCCATCTGCTGAGAGCTGTTCCATCACTCAATAAAATTCTTCTCTGTCCTTCTCACCCTTCAATTGTCAGTATATCCTCATTCTTGGATGCTGGATAAGAACTCAGGAACCACCAAATGAAGGTATGGGCTATAAAACAGGTGGGCTGGGGCATGCTTGGCCCAGCTGCAGGCTATATCAGTGCATAAGGTAGGTGTGGCCAAAAGTGGGTCAAGTGGATGGGGGGTGCTGCCTCCTGTGGCAGGTAGCATAGCCGAGCGAAGCCCAGGTCAAGGCATCGCTGGCCAGAGATCCTCGGCTGGCAAAGTGACCCAGACAAATTCCATGTCATGATTCTTCTTGAAAAAGTATTTGTGGGCTTGTATTATGTAGAACTGAAAGTTCATCACCAGTGACATGTCAGAGCCCAGGCAGCTGAGAGGTATTGGCTGATAGGTGGTAAAAGAATTTACCAACAACAAAACAAGGTTTGAAAATGAAAGTTTTATGAGATAGAAAGTCTGCAGCAGAGTGCAGCAGGGCACTTCAGCAAGAGAGGACTGAGTGCGCTGCAGTGGATTTTCCTTAGGGGTATTTATGCCCCTTAAAGCGAAAACTTAGAAGTAATTTAGAGATAACATTAGTCACATAGGTCTGAACTTAGGGGTAACATTAGTCACATAGGTCATGGTAGAGGATTACATTTGTAGATATATTAGTAACTTGATGTCAGCAAGGTTGAACAATGAGTTTTGACATACTTACATTTAGGAAAGGAATAGATATTCTAATTACTTATAAATTCTGGAGAAAGAAGCCTGGTACCAGATGTGGCTTTAGATAATAGGGAAGTTTAATTACTTCTGAATTCTTCAGATAAGGGGCTTTACCTCTATATGGTCTACTTGACAGCCACCAGGTAATCTTTGCACTCCTCAGTTTAGAAGTTTAAATTTTTATTGCTGTTGCTTTTGACTCTTGTCATTGACTCATGGTTGGACTTCGACTCAGTTGATGACTTTCTTACTACTGACTTTCCTGCCAAGATGCTCTGGGAAGTCAAAGACTATCTGCAAACTACTCACTATTAGTAATTATGAAGATTGATACCTCTAACTAACCTATATTTAAAAAAGAAAGATAAATGTATGAATAGATATGAAGTTGTAGGACACAGAATCAAAGAATACTGCTTTGTTAACATACAACACATGCTTACATCAGACTTCTGGAAACTACATTTGGTGTGTCTGTTGAATGCTGGTGTTTACATTGTTATTCAACAAATTTAAATATAAAGAAACACAGCAATATATAAGTATATATGTATGTGTGCATATGCATAGACAGCACTCAGATACATATACACATATTGTTGTGGATGTTGGATTTTGTTTCTCTTGTGTGATACAGAATGAGTAGAAGTTGTAACCATAACCCTATGTACTTCATATATTGTTAACACATTCTGGCATCATATTTACTTTATTGCTCAAATCTAAGGTAACCAACAATCCTAGATTTAAATTTTATTGCTTTCATCTTTGAAGGAGTAGATATGCCCAGATTCCCAGATGTTGCTGCTGCACAAAACAAACAAACAAATTATCAAAAAAATTACAGGAACAATAGTAGACTGTGAGTAACCTTGTGAAATATTACATTCTGACTTAACTAATGAGAATGCTTTATGACTAATCAGTATTCAGCCATATGTTATACTTGACCACTTAGAAGTAAGTCCAAAACCTTAGCAGATTGTGGTAACTTGGATGGGCAGATTTTTTCTCAAGGAAAAGAGAAACTTTTATGCATGTCTACTATGTGTGATAATAATTTGCTAGAAAAAAAAAAGATAAAACTTATCTTGATAGCTTAATATAGCATGTTCTCTCTTTTTCTATGTTCTCTCTTTTTCCTTGTGACCTGAGTACTTGTGCCATTATGCATCTCCAGTAGAAGCCAACATGTGGTATATTTCATACCTAAGATCTTCAAGACTCTACTTTGTATGGATCCTACATATGTAAATAGTATATGAATCTCTTTGTAAAAACTGACTTTTCCCTATAAATTCTGTTAAATTCAGCTCCAGAGAACTTAGAGTTGGATTTGCCATAGCCTACCCTGACATGTTGGTTGGGGGGCAAATACATTCAACATACACACCCAGGCCACATTTTATTTTGTTCTTCTGATGTTTAGAGGTAAAATTTTAGATATAAATATAGGAATTATAAAATATTTTTTCCTGTACTTAGAAGAATTTCAAATAATATTTTATTAACATAACTCCCTGGGAAAAAAAATCACATTTCTCAAAGCCCAGCATATTTTAAGTGAGATTTTAAAGTTCAAGTAATATGCAACAAATTCTTTGTAGACATTCATAAATCCTAGCATTGTGAGTAAATAAGATGGGTATTAGTTGTTCTGATTAAGAAAAACTCTGTTGGTTTGTTCAAAATACAATAATATTCTAAAAGATAAAGAAAGCAAGGATGTTTGAAAGAAAAGCAGTTTGTAACAGATCAGTAAAAGTGAAATGCTGTTCACAGACTCACTTTTCCATGAATTTTGCTTGAGAAATGTCATCATACAGAAGCAATTATACAATCTATATGGCTCTCTTTCCTTATATCCATCAATCTCCAAATGTATTGTTTTCTAATTGGGAGTTCACAAATGAGTAATATACTATATATTTTTTAAATCACCAATAAATAGCTTTTACAGTCACCATTTGTTGAAATATGGGGTTCAGTTTGCATTTTCAGTTGCTGTAAGAATAAAAGCTAGGAGTCAGTTAACATTAATGATTCTGGACCAAAATTAATAAAGATAAGGTAGTGGAGTTGCCACCTTATCACCTGGGGGTAAGGGTGGGGGTCAGGAGTGAAAGGTCCTCTGATAAAGCCAGCGAGGAAAATGGACTGATGGGTTTAAAATGTGATTACTCTGTTATAAATTTAATAAGCGTACTCTTTTTAGCAAGAAGCATTATAGAATTGTTAACTCTTACAGACAGGGTGATCTTTAAATGTTCACTAGAAAACATGCTATAGGTTTAGAACTTGTCAGAATGATGGATACTCTGCTTTTCAGAGTCTGTTCTATAAATTTTCACAGCATGCTTTGGGAGGGAAAAAAAACACCCCCAGTCTCTTATAATAAAATAGATAAGTAATCAAGCAAATAAACAGTTTCTTATTTTAGTTACATAAAGTCAACCTCAACGAGTACTGTTGTATTAGCTGAATCTGAATTTTAAGACATTAATGGCCTTGATTAAAAACTCATGTCCACTAAAATTTGTATCAGGAGTAGATGATAACTCTGTCTCACTACCTCTCACAAGTATTATTTTCTTATAGTCCCAGCTACCTGGGAGGCTGAGGCAGAAGAATCGTTTGAATCTGAGAGGTAGAGGTTGCAATGAGCCGAGATTCTACCACTGCACTGCAGCCTGGCAATAGAGTGAGACTCTGTCTCAAAAAAAAAATAGTAATAATAATGGAAAAAAATTGAAGTAAAAGAAGAGAAAATGAAGAACATTTATGGAAATCTTGAACACAGTGATAGCTTGGCCTTTTATATCCACCTTCAGAATCTGATTTCTAAACTTGGAGGGTTATATATGAAGATAAAAATGTAGAAATCCTTGACATTTAAACATTTTAAAAACCTACAAAAAATATCAGTTCAAGTCTGAAATTCTAGTCACAGCCAATAGAGAATGTAAAGAAAAAATATTTTTTTCTATTGACTCCTTTCTTTTCAATAATCTTTAGTTACCTGACAAACTGGGAGGTATGTTACTGTCCTCCACACTTTTTCTTTCTTTTTGAGATGGAGTTTCCCTCTGTCACCCCGGCTAAAGTACAGGGGCATGATCTTGGCTCACTGCAACCTCTGCCTCCTGGGTTCAAGCGATTCTCCTGCCTCAGCCTCAAGAGTAGCTAGTAGCTGGGATTACAGGTGCCCGCTACCATGCCCAGCTAATTTTTATATTTTTAGCAGAGACAAGGTTTCACCATGTTGGCCAGGCTGGTCTTGAACTCCTGACTTCAGGTGATCCACCCACCTCAACCTCCCAAAGTGTTATGATTACAGGTGTGAGCCACTGCACCCTGCCCACATTTGTTCTTAAAGAAACTGAAAGATGTTAGATACTAAAAGGCAGAGATCTATAAAAGAGGTAATTTTCCTAATGTTATGGAGTCAGAAATTCCTGCCTCTGGAAAGAAGTACACTATTTACAGAGAGACGATCTCTCTCAAGGTTTCTTTAGACTGTCTGCCTTTTTTGATTATCTCAATTGAGATTTTTCTTAGATCTTCAGAGTTCTGTGTAATTTAATAGTTCAAGTCGACTTGAGCAATTTGTAATTATTCATAGAGTTCTGCTTCTCTGAACTTTAGGAGAATAATTTTATATTTTATGTTTTTTAGAAAATTTTGATAGATTTAAGGAGTGCAAGTGCAGTTTTGTTACATGAATATATTGCTTAAAAGGAAAGTCTGGGTTTTGAGTGTACCCATCACCCAAATAGTGTATATTGTACCCATTTTTCATCCTTCACGTCTCTCCCACACTCCCACCTTTTTGAGTCTCTAATGTCTATCATCCCACTCTCTATGTCCATGTGTACCCATTGTTTAGCTGCCACTTATAAATGAGAACAGACTTTCTTTTTTCAAAAGAAGACATACAAGCAGCCAAAAAAAAGAAACCACCAAAACAAAAACGCACCCCCAAAACAACCACATAAATAAAAGCTCAGCATCACTAATCATCAGTGAAATGCAAATTAAATCCACAATGAGATACCATCTCACACAGTCAGTATGGCCATTATTAAAAAGTGAAAAAGAAAAAAAAAACAGATGTTGGCAAGGATGTAGAGAAAAGTGAAAGCCTATACACTGTTGGTGGGAATGTAAATTAGCACATCTATGGAAAACATTATAGAGATTTCTCAAAAAGTGAAATATAAAACTGCCATTTGATTCAGTAACCTTACTACTTGGTATCTACCCAAAGGAAAACAAATCATTTTATCAAAAAGATACTGGCATTTTATGTTTATTGCAATATTATTTACAATAGCAAAGTCTTAGAATCAACCTAAGTGTCCAACAGTGATAACTGGATAAAGAAAATATAGTATAAATATATACCATGGAATACTACTCAGCCATAAGAAAGAATAAAATTGTGTCTTTTGAAGCAACATGGAAGGACCTAGAAGCCATTATCCTAATTGAAATAACTAGGAAACAGAAAGTGAAATAACATGTATTTTCACGTTATAATGGAACATAGTCCTTAGGGAAGAATAAGTCTGAAGAAGAAGGATAGACTATGATAGACACTCACAGCTAAGTCACTTGTTGCACAGTATTAGAGTTACTATAAGTGCTAATTAGTGCAGACTAGCCTTTAAATTTTAGTTTTAATTGACATGTAATAATTGTGCATATTTATAGGAGCACAGTGTGTTTCAATACATTTGTATAAGGTATAATGATTTAAAAAGGTCATTAACATATTCATCACCTCAAATATGTGTCATTTATTTCTGTTGGAAAGACTCTAAATTTCTTCTTTGAGCTATTTGAAAATATAGAATAAATTATTATTGTCTATATTGACTCTACAGTGCTGTAAATCCAAATAACTTATTTCTTCCATCTAGCTGAAAGTTTATATTCATGAACCAACCTCTCTCTATCCTACCCTCCCCACTACCTTTCCCAGCCTCATAACCACAATTCTACACTCTACTTCTTTGAGCTCAACAATTTTTAGCTCCTGTGTATGAATGAGAGAACACATGGTATTTATCTTTCTGTGCCTAACTTATTGTACTTACTATAATCGCCTTGAGTTTCATCTATTTTGCTGTGAATGACAGGATTTCATTCTTTTACTATGGCTGAATAGTAATTTATTATGTACATATATCATATTTTCTTTATTCATTCATTTGTTTATAGACATTTTGATTGATTTCATGTCTTAGCAATTGTGGATAGTATTGTAATAAATGTAGGCTGAAGATTCTTTTTTTTTTTTTTTGAGACAGAGTCTTGCTCTGTCACCCAGGCTGGAGTGCAATGGTGTGATCTCAGCTGACTGCAACTTCCACCTCTGGGTTCAAGTGATAGTCCTGCCTCAGCCTCCCAAGTAGCTGGGACTACAGGCACGTGTCACCATGCCCAGCTAATTTTTTTTTTTTTTTTGTAGAGATGGAGTTTTGCCATGTTGGCCAGGCTGGTCTTGAACTCCTGACCTCAGGTGATCCACCTGCTTCAGCCTCCCCAAGTTCTGGGGTTATAGGCATGAGCCACCACGCTTGGCCTGGGATGCGGATATCTCTTCAACGTACTTATTTCCTATTTTTCTAAGCACTGTTTGGGAATACTGGGAGGTATTTGCCCTGTAACTTGTTAAATCTTGTGTACTGTAACTTGTAAGTCTTGGTAACTACTTCAAGAAGAAAAATAAGACATAAACAACTAAACATAATAAAAGTGAAAAATAAGTAAGCGTTATAGAACACTACTAGTTTGCGTTATCAGAGTGAAGATGAAACATTCACTAATTCTTATGGGCAAAATCAGAAAGAGCTCCCTAGATAAGATCAAGTTCTGCTAGACCTGTGAGATTGGTAGGAAGTAAGGCCTCGGGCTCAGAAAGCAGACAAACTTGAATTTAAATTCACAACCCCACTTCGGTTGGAGATTTAGTTTCTCTTGAGAAAAATGGGGCAAATTAGATCATGCATTAAATAATGAATGTAAAATCCTTAGACTAATGCCTGAACTGTTGCAAGACTTTAGCAAATATTAGTGGATAATAATTTCAAAACACAAAGATGCGTTCTCATTCCACATCTGCCTTTAGCTTCAACAATTTCTTATGTATTTATACACACAAGCCCACACACTCATTCACTTACTGACTCCCATAACTTGCAGACATCTTAGCTAAACACTATGAGAGGGACTAGAGATAAAATCGATACTATATAAAGACAGATGTATCTCCTGCTGCCTTGGAACTTAGAGCCTAGTGGGAAGACAGAAAAATAAAAGTCATTTTGTAAGAGCAGTAAGTGTAATAAAGAGAGTTATCTGGTACTATGAAAGCTTGTGATGAGGAATGAAAGCCAGCTGCGGTAGGGAAAGCTCTTAAGGAATTGATACTTGAGCTAATATAAAGAACAAGTTGTAATTACTTTGGTGTAGAGGGGAGAAAAGGACACTCCAATGAGAGGAACAGAGTATATAAAGGGTCAGGCCAAGAAACTCCTGGCAGACAAAGTGTAGGTTTTGGCAAATGAGAAGAAGCAGAGAAGTTTGACACGATGCTAGAAAATAAAGTTTAGACCACACAAACTGTTAGAGATCATGTTAGGAACTATGATCTTTCTCCTAACAACAATGGAAAATTATTGAAAGGGTTTAAGCAAATAAATGATCAGATTTGTATTTGAAAACATTTTGTCTGTATGCAGTGAGAACAGTTTAAAGGGTACCAGAGTAGAGGGTGGGACTATATGTGTATACACACAATTACACAAACACATATACACATACTCTCACAACTGGACATGAGAATGGAAAGGAGGTATTAAGTATGACTCTTAAATTTATTATTTTAACTGAATAGGTACCATCGCCTTTGTCTAAAATAGAGGAAAATGAAGCACTTTATTGATCGGGAGAGATAACCTGAGTTCAGTTGTATATAGTATGCTTTAGAGGTGCCCCTGAGACTTTGTCTTACACAGTTCAATATGCCAGTTTAGTGCTGGGAGGATAAGACTGAGCAGGAGATATAAATGTAAGAACAATCTAGTTATAGGTGACAATTGAAGTGATAGGCAGAGATAGGATCACCTGATGAGAAGTTACAGAATGAGAGGAGTGGGGGACCTAGGAATGAGCCTTGTGGAGATCCCAGTACAAGTGGGGTATAAGGAATTCATAGTGGAATCACTCTGATCTGTTTCTAGGAACAATGCCTACTCCAGTGTGAAAACGGAGAAAAGAGATCACTGTATCCATTGAAATATGGGCTTCCCCAGACAAGTTGGATAGAAATCTCTAAAGTAAGAAGAATGTTTACAATGTTGGCAAAGACTGTTATTAAAATGATTGCCATGAAACCAAAGGTGGATGAGAAAAGTGTGAGGAAAGTGAGTGCTCCTGAAAGGAACAGGAGATGTGCCAGCAGAGACATGTCTATTCCCCCGGCCGTTCTCAGGGCCCTATCTTGTACACCTTCCAAAGAGCATCGCTTGACTGAACAGTTGCTTTGCCTATGATGAGAGAATAACTTGGTAAAGGAGAGAATTTTAAAGGTCAAGTTGGCCAAAATCTAAGAAGATTCTGAGAGTACTCTTGTAAATAGTTTTGATATCTTAACAAGGAGGCATGAAAGCATTGACTAGCTGGCATATAAAAATCAGTCTGTATTTTTAATGTCATTCCTAGAGAAAAATTCTACATTCTTTCCTAATTTTCTTAGCTTTTCAGAAAAGTTTAGGTGACTGCAAAGCTAGACATTCATAATTAGAGAGTTTTTTTTTTTAGTATTATACAATCTCTTGAATTTACTGAAGTAAGCTGTCTGGGAATAATAAATGGGTGGAGAAAATGTGAATAGCCCATGGCAGCATATGAAAAATTCAGAAATAATGTTGTAATGGAGATGGCCTCTGTGAATACTGCAAGATGATTTTAAAGTACAGTCATGAATTCATTTTTTAGATTTAAGAAACATTAGTTATAAACACTAACATGTCAGATTTTGGTTTAAAGACATCTCACCTTTCTGGTAAAAAAAAATACATATATATAAATATATATATGAAGTCAAGGAAGTTTTTTGTTTCTATTTTCTTAAGTTAAGCTGTATGATTTTTATTATTTTTATTATAAATAGAACTCATTTCAATAAAACCCACCAAAGGATTATGGAACCATAAATCTCAGCATATATTATTTTAATCCTACCAAGGAATATAAAAAGAGTCAAAGAGAATTGTTATGGTTTTGAGTAGGCTAACCAATCTTGTCATATGAGTTCAGGCTCTTCAGGTAATTTCAGTGAACCCTACTGGATAATTTTAAGATATTTTTAAAAATCTCATTCAATATATTAATGAGCTATTAGTGCAGATTCAATATACCAGATATATATATTGGATAAGTACAGTCAATCTGTAGGAATATATATATATATATATAATTTTTTTTTTCCTTTGGCTGTACTTAGCCAATCAATAATTACTTTCCCCTTGAAATGGCTTCGTATTTTGCTTATTTATTTTTAGGTATGAATTTTATTTAGCCTCTGTTGTTTTTGTTTGTTTATTAGCTCCCAGTTATGTGAAAGCTATAATTCTCCCTTTTAGTTTACTTCCTTTAAAACAGTATAACTTTTCACTGATTTTAATGGTAGATACAAAGTTTGTTTTTTCTATTAGCACATCTTGTTTGCAACAATTATCCAGATGTTACCAACTTTATAAGACTAAAATATTTGTCTATAAGGCTAATTTGTACATAGCAGTACATAGTAGATCCAAATTAACACAAGAAAAGCTCAATAATATTGGAGAAGATAAAAGTAACAAAAAAAGAGGGGGATGGGAGAGAGAATGTTCTCTTAAAAAAATCAATTGAGAAATGCTCTTCGAACTTTTCATGAGAAATAAACTGAATAAAGCAGTTTTATTTTCTTTGTTTGTTTTTGAGATGGAGTCTTACTCTGTTGCCCAGGCTGGAGTGCAGTAGTGCAATCTCAGCTCACTGCAACCTCTGCTTCCCAGGTTCAAGCAATTCTCCTGCCTTGCCTTCCTGAGTAGATAGGATTACAAGTGTGTGCTACCATGCACAGCTAATTTTTGTGTTTTTAGTAGAGACAAAATTTCACCATTCTTGCCAGGTTGGTCTCACTCCTGATCTCAGGTGATCCGCCCACCTCTGCCTCCCGAAGTGCTGGGTGGCATAAGCCACCACACCTGGCCTATAAAGAGGTTTTATCACATGCTCTTGAACATAAGTGGCTATATTATTTAACTATAATGATAATACTAAACAATTTAAATAAAAATCAATCCTAAGACACTATGAGAGTATTTTGAGTTATTTAAATGAGTATCAAATGAAATCATCTGAAGTGACCAGCTAATCCACAGTAAGCAGACAATATCAGATTTTGAGTCTCTTGTTCTCACTAATGCATATTTTTTACTGGGTTCCACTAGACTTACTCCTATGTACTTTTTTTTCTTTCTCATTCTTCTCTCCCTCACTTATCTTTTCCATGTGTATTCTCGTATGATTCTTTCTTTCATTTTCTTGTTAAAAACTGTAGTTTTTATCTAAACAAGAGCCATTATTCTACTTTTCTTTGTTGCGTGGTGGGTTCTAAACCTCTCTCTTGTCCTCTATTACCAAGCTCTTTAGTCTCTAAAGTCATTTTGTTTTACTGTAATCATGTATTCCTCATAATAGTTATTGAGGGCAATGTATCTTTTTTTCATCTCCAATTCATGGCAAAATATTCACCAGGTTTATCTGTATTTCTGCATCATCATCCCTGAAGTTTCTTTTAGCCTTGGTTGTAAATAAATTAACATTATCATGGCATCAATGGGGAGTCTTTGAGCTTTTCTATATCCTTGCAATCCATCTGATACCAGAGTTAGACTTGAATATATGTAATTATTTTAATGTATTTCAGTGATATATCTTTATAATGGATCTCTATGGTGTGGGAGGTAGCACTAGGAGTTATTTTTTATTTTTCATTTTAAATTCTGGGGTGCACATGCGGGATGTGCTTTGTTAAATAGGTAAATATGTGCCATGGTGGTTTGCTGCACCTATCAACACATCACCTAGATATTAAGCCCAGCATGTACTAGCTATTTTTCCTTATACTCTCCCAATTCTTGCCGTCACTCCAGCAAGCCCCAGTGTGTGTTTTTCCCCTCCCTGTGACCATGTGTTCTCATCATTTAGATTCTACTTATAAGTGAGAACATGTGGTGTTTGGTTTTCTGCTCCTGCGTTACTTTGCTGAGGGTAACGGCTTCTAGCTCCATCTATATGCTTGCAAAGGACATGATCTTGTTCCGTTTTATGGCTGCATAGTATTCCATGGTGTATATGTACCCCATTTTCTTTATTCAGTCTTATCATTGGTGGGCATTTGGGTTGAATCCATGTCTTTGCTATTATGAATAGTGCTGCAGCAAACATAATGTGCATATATCTTTATAACGGAATGATTTCTGTTCCTTTGAGTATATACCCAGTAATGGGATAGCTGGGTCAAATCGTATTTCTGATTCTAGATCTTTCAGGGATTGCCACACTGCTTTCCACAATAGTTGAACTAATTTACATTTCCACCAACAGTGTAAAAATGTCCCTATTTCTTCGCAACCTTGTCAGCATCTGTTGTTTCCTGACTTTTTAGTAATTGCCATTCTGACTGAAATGAGATGGTATCTCATTGTGGTTTTGATTTGCATTTCTTTAATGACCAGTAATGTTGAGCTTCTTTTTTCATATGCTTGTTGACAGCATAAATGTCTTCTTTTGAGAAGTATCTGTTCATGTCCTTTGCCCACTTTTTAATGGGGTTGTTAGCTTTTTTCTTGGAAATTTAAGTTCCTTGTAGACTCTGGATGTTAGACCTTTGTCATAAGGATAGATTGAAAAAAATTTCTCTCATTCTTTAGGTTGTCTGTTTGCTCTGATAGTTTCTTTTGCTGTAGCACTAGGAGTTCTAATGCCCAAAGCTCTTCTGGAAAATAGGTTCACAGGGCATTAAGCAGTGGGGATTCCTACCAGTAAGCACAGTACTGAGGCCTAGTTGGCCGGATAGTATGCTTGTGATTTTCATCATAGTCCCATGTGTTTTTTCATTTAACAAGTGGTTATTTATAACCTCTTATATATCAGGCATAGTACTAGGTTCTGGGGCTCTGTCCTGGTCAGGAGTTGATACTTTGATGACAGAGACAGAGCACATAAAAGTTAATATGTCTTTGATTGTAAGGCCCAGAAATCTAACTTGATTTAATTTAAACACAAAGGATATGTATTATATTGATACGGAAGAGCATCAAATAATCTATGTTTAGAAACATGGATGAGTCTCATAGCGGCTAGAGGTACTATTAACCAATAGCACACCGAGGATGTTCTTTTCAGAGACAGAGAGTTGAGTGATTTTTTTTTTTTTAACAGATCAGCATCCCCAGGTTTCTGGCTCTAAATGATAGTAAATTCTTTAGGACTGCTACAAAAAAATGCCTCATAATGGGTAATTTATAAACAACAAAAATTTATTGCTTACAGTTCTGGAGGTTGGGAAGTCTAAGATCAAGATGCCAGCATATTTGGGGCTCATGAGGGCTTATTCCTCATAGATGGCGCCTTCTATATGTCATCACATTGTGTGTGGGGGGCATGGCAAAACAAGCTCCCATGAGCCTTCTTTCTAAGGCCATTCATCCCTATTAGAGCTGTGTCTTGATGATATAAAAGCTTCACCTCTTAATGTATATTGCATTGGCGATTGAGTTCAACATATGAATTTAGGGGGACGCAAGCTTCCAGACCACAGCAGACAGAAAAAGTGACTTCAAACATTTCTCATGCTTTACTCCTTTCACTTTAGGCACTTCAAAGAGCTTGGTGTCTCTTTCTTAGTTCCAGCACCAGCATTTCTAGAAAAAGACTAGGACTGACCTTGATTCAAATACCCTCTGACAGACTATCACAGGTATTCTTTTGGGAACACAGAGGGTGGATATAGAGAATCGAGGAAAACATAGGCTGTCCCTGCTAAAATCATGGGTGAGGATTGGAGGAGAGAACTAATCTCTAGGAAAGGATATTTGACAGGCACTAACATTATTATCTATCTACTACACACATGTAAAGAGACGTGCACTACTAAGGTAAAAAACTTGAAGGTAGCATTTGGAGCGCAGAGGATTTTACCCCAGTTCAGGGATTCAGAAAAGACTTACTAGAAGAAGTTAAATCTAAGACTGAACTTAGAGCAGGAGGGTGAATAGCTATGGGAGCAAAGGAGATGAGGAGATGAGGAGATGAGGCAGGTACAGTGTTTCAGGCACTGTAGTCAGTATATGTAATCAGGTAGCCTTTAAGAGATAGGACTGTTTATGCAAAGTAGTAAATAGCTGTTTAAGAGATACCACTCTCACTGCAGGAGGATAATTGAAGGAGGGAGTGAGAGAGGAGGCAAGCAGACCAATTAGAGGAGTTGTTGCAATACTTCATTAAACAGGTTAGAGCAGCCTGGACATGGCAACAGGATGGGGAGAGCTGAGTGAAAAGCTGAGAGCTATTTAGATGGCACGATGGACAGCAGGTGATTGTGTCCCTTATGTTGTACTTTGTAATTTCTGAAAAGAATGCAAGAGGAGACTACTGTGTTTGAGGCACAGGGAACTTATTCCTTCTTTTACCTGGAACATTATAAGAAATTGTTCTATTCTTTAGCCTGTGACAGTTGTAGGAGCATGACATAACTTTTTAAGGAACTTAAACATAAAAACGAAGAGATATTTGACAGCATCTTGAAGACCAATTGGAGTGAACAGAAGTATTTTTTAAATTTTTTATAGGTAAGATTTGAATATATTTCAATGATGATTTGTAATAGCAGAGAAAGAAGGGTTGATAATATAATAAATTGAATTAAAATGCTGGAAACATGGAAGTGGATACTTTGGGAGTTACTATTGTATGAGCTAAATCTGCCCCCAGTGGAAAAGAGGAAGAAGAGATTGGGATTTAGAGTTGGTTAAAGAGATGATGGAGTCTCCTTACAATAATTTTTCTTTTTCTTTGTGACGTAGAAGGCTAGGTCTACTAAGAATAAAGAGGAAGGTGGGGGTAGTGATAAATACTGGAGTTTGCAGATGGCTGATAATCTTTTATACCTTTACTGGGGAGATGAGAAAGTGAATATTGGTATTTTGAAGCTGTGTTGAGGTTCTGTTCAGTTGAGGTTTATTCATTCATTCAAGAAATATTTCCTAAGAATATTAAGAACACTTATTGCGCCAAGCATTGTGATAAGTATTATTTTAGGAATATTAGCAATTTCAAAAGGTGAAAGACAGATAATAAACAAATGTTAGTTCAGGCTGCTATTACAGAATATTATAGACTCAGTATCTTAAACAGCATTAATTTCTCACAGTTCTGGGGAAGTCCAACATCAAGGTGTCAGCGAATCTGGTGTCTGGGGAGAGTCTGCTTCCTGGTTTGAGGGCTCCTCCTTCATGATTCATTTACCTACCAAAAGTCCTACCTACAAATATCATTATCTTGAGAATTAGGCTTCAAAATATAAATTTGGGGAGGGCACAAATATTCAGTCTGTAACAAGTAAGAACAACTTATACAAACAAGAATTTTGTTTTTGGGAATTGTGATATATGCTATAAACAGAATAACCATGAAGTTTGGTTTGATTGTGACAGTCCCATTATTGCTATGGTCCTAATGTCTTGAGCAATTTAGGATTTATGTGAAATTTTTCATTTCTATCAATGTATTATTATTAATAGTCACATTAAAATGAGCCAGGAAGAGTATGATAGACTACATTGGGCTTTCGTTTTTGTTTCTTCTTTTTCATGCTGTCATTTAGTGGTGAATGTGATTAATATTTAATTAAAGAATTGGATTTTTAACATGTGATTAAATATGAAAGATAACCCAAAATAACTGTCTCTCTTTTGTGAGCTTCTCCAGAGAGTTGTAACATCTTTCTTTAAATGCAGCATGCAAGTTACCTACTGACAAAAGAAAGTACTCCTGATACAAGCAGTTAAGAATACCTGATGTGTTCCAGTCTTGGGTGGTGATGGTAGAAGTATTTGATGCTGTTTCCTTGCTTGCCACTTTTTGCACCATTTGTGCCTCCTATGGTCCTTGAAATGCACTGAGCTACTCCAGTGAAATTCACTAAAATTTATCCCTAAAATAGCAAAATAGAAAAAAAAAACAAACTATAAAAGCTCAATGAAGACAGAATGTTTAATATTAACATTTTATAATTAGCTTTGGCATATCTTGACTTGTTGAGAGAGTGCTTTAAAGGTAAAACTACATTTGATTGGATAAATTCATATTTTATACCAGATTAAAATTAAGTTGAGAAGGCATGATTTTATAACATCTACATTTGAGAGTGTATTTAAAAAATATAAGTAGAATCAACATATTTGACAAGTTTTGTCTTATAAAAATATTCATTAAACTACAATAAATGGAGGCAAAAATACATTTGAAAATTATTTGGACTGAAATATCTACACATTTTAATAAGAAAAAAATTGGAATTTTCTCTACCTTTGCCTCATAACTCTAAAGAGATTATTTCTTAATTGAAGATATCATGGCCTACAGAGAAGACTCAGTTGAAGGGGCCAATAATTTTAAACCTATTAAGTATAATATACAGCCACAAAAAATATATAGATAATTTTATTAAAAAATTAGAAAAAAATAAGACTAAATTTAAAACTATACTATCTGGCTGGGCATGGTGGTTCACATCTGTAATCCCAGCACTGTGGGAGGCCAAGGCAGGTGTATCACTTGAGGTCAAAAGTTTGAGACCAGCCTGGCCAATATGGTGAAACTCCTTCTCTACTAAAAAGACAACAATTAGCTGGGTGCAGTGGTGGTTGCCTGTAATACCCAGGTACTTGGGAGGCTGAGGCAGGAGAATCACTTGAACCCAGGAGGTGGATGAAGTGAGCCAAGATTGCACCACTGCACTCTAGCCTGGGTAACAGAGGGAGACTCCATCTCATAAATAATTAAACAAAACTATACAATATTCATTAAACAATAGTAATAATGTGTTAGAAACAGATATGGTCTAGATATTGTGTAAAGAATTTAACTGTGTACCCAGGATAATTATTTTCTTGAAGTTATATTTGATATTAAAATAATCAGTTAAATACATTTTTAATGTTCATAGAATTATGCAATTTTTATATTTTTAATAATTTATGTCTACCAACAAAATACAGTAATTTGTTATTAAATAGTTTAAATATGCACTTTAAAATTATTTTTGTGACTCCAGTTTACTCAAACTTTGGATAATAAATTATTTGGTCAAACTTTGGATAATAAATTATATGATCACCTTAGTATAATGGAACTTATACACATTTATTATTTTATTTAACTATCATTAAATAACTTCTTGAAGTAGGTAATATTACTTCTATTTTGCCCATGAGAAAACTGAAATCCAGAGAGATTAATTAGGTCAAACATCTAAATTAATCTTTATTTTAAATTGTTTCAAAATAAAGGTTTATATTATTAGAAAATGAGTTGACATTTTATGACTGTCTTGGTCTGTCTTATCCTGTTACAACAGAATATGACAGACTAGGTAACTTATAATGAACACAGCTATTGGCTCATAGTTCTGGCTGGAAAGTCCAATATCATGGTGCCAGCATCTGGCAAGGGTCTGTTTCTTTACATCACATGGCAGAAGGACAAAGAGAGAGAGAGTCCACCAGGGAAAACCCTTTTATTAAGGCATTAAGCCTACCTTTGAGGGTGGAGTTCTTATGGCCTAATCACCTCTTAAAGGCTCTACCTCCTAATATCATTATATTGACAATAAAGTCTCAACACGAGTTTTGGAGGAGAGAAACATTCGAACCATAACAATGAAATTTTGTGTTGCAGAAAATCCTAATCTTTCTTTAAAAATGTTCCAATAAGTTTTCTTTTACTAATGATAGTTACATTAGCATTGGGTAAAAACATACTGAGTCAAAAACTTAAAAAACAGACTGTAATCATTTGTATTACTGCTTGCAGGACAGAAATGGTATACTTTTTGACAATTTCATACATTATGCTACTAATGTTTTCAATCTTGTAAATCAAAATGCACCTCTCTTCTTGAAAAAAGTAACAGAAATGCAGTTGTCACCATGGAAACAGGAGTTCTCTCGTAATCTCTTAATTCCTCTTTTGAAAAAGTTCTTACCTAGATGATTTTTTCTTTCCTTCTCTGCAGGACACGCTATCTTATTAAAAATTGAAGTGTTCTTCATCTGTAACTTGCTTAAAATTTGTTGAAATTATTTTATTACTCATCTCTCAAATTCAGGCAATAAACCAAACACAATGTATGTCGAAACAGATTGAGTGAAGGAAACTTTTAATCCCATTCAATTATTTAGGGGCAGAAAAAGAACTTTCTAAAATTTATAACTTTTTAAAAAATGGCTTAAACTATGCATATGTAATTGGAAAGTGTAAGCAGAATTTAATTTAGAAAATTAAGCATATGTGTTCACACTTTCCTGGGATGCCACTCGGTTTCCGGGATCCTGTGGAGGAGTTCTGGCAGGGAATGGGGATAGAGCAAGGTGGTAGAAACTAAACTTATGAATCTCAAACTCCCAACAGTGCCCAACCATCCTTCTCATCCTGGTCCTCTCCACTGCATCCTACCTTAGTCAGTCAACTCCATTCCTTCAGGTGTAAAAACCAGAAAACTGGACATCCATTTATCTATTTCCCTCCTATGTCAAAGCATACAGCAGCATTTTCAGTTTGCCTTTGTAAATGTGTCTTGAATTTACACCATTTTAGATCAATCCACTATCATATCTTTCCTGAATTTCTGAATTCTGGAATACCTGATCTTCCTTCATCTATTCTTATTCTCCAATTCATTCCCTGTACAGTATCATAGCAAATGTTTCCAAGTTTAAATTGGATTGTGCCAATGCCTTGCTTAAAATATCCAATGATTTTCCTTTGCTCTGGATAAAAAACAGCTACTTGTCAAAGTTCTTCTTGTTTCCACATTCCTTTATCTTCTCCACCCAAAATACATTGTTATAGGATTCTCCTACACTGTCCTTGCATGTGCTCTTCCCTGTACCTGAAAAACTATCCCTCTATACTCATTGCTTCAAAGCATATTTTCCTTTAGGCAAACTTTTTTGAATTTCCAGACTATGTCAGATCCCAAAGGCGAGGTGTTCTTTTTTACAGTAGTCTTTTTTTTCCTTAAAAACATTTACCACAATTTTGAATTGAATATCTTTTAGTGATATTATTTGATTAGTATACACCATGCTTTTATTTTATATTGTGCATGTTAATATATCTTCTGAGACAAGTAAAATGCTATTACATATTAAATGGACTAAATTACTTAAATAAAATGAATTATAAGTGAGCAACTAGATTAAAAGATGAAAAGCAGAGATTAAGAGAGTAGTCATTTATTATATAAAGAAACAAGTGCACTTAACTGTTGATAGAACAAAACAGTAAAGAGAAAAAGATTGAAGATACAAGAGAGAGGGTGAAACTCCACATGAAAGAACAGGTATAGGGAGTGAGGTGACATTGGAGAAGCAGCACAATTTCTATTAGAACTAGGAAGGAGAAAGGAAAATTGAGTTGTATATGCTAGAACTTTGTAGGGTTGTGGCAAGATTTTGCAAGAGTAACTTCCTAGTGTATTCTATACAATTTTCTTCCATGGAAGAGGAAGCAACAGAGAGGATGAGAGGTCTCAGAGTTTGGTGGAACATGAAGAAGGTTTAAGGTAGCTAGCATACATTGGAAATTGGGGAAGAATTCTGTAGAAATTAGAATGAATGTTCGATAGTGACCAAGACTCAACTGAACAGGAGACTGAATTGGTAATGGTAGAGTCATCTGATGATGTGATATTTTTTAGCAACTCAGGGATAGAAATGGAGACAAACTATTGGGCTAAGTCAGTGTTGGAACTTGGCTACACTGGTATGATAGAACAGATGCTGGATGCAATTGAGATGCTGGCAAACACTGAAGAATTCCATTCACTGAAGCAGTGTCTTTTCAAAACCATTATATTTGTTTACTCTTTTACCTCATTGAAATATCTTCTCAAATATCATTTCATCAGAGTTCTTCCTTCATGATTCTATTCAAAATCTCATTTTTCCTTTTATTCTTTATTTTCTTACAAGATTCATTGTTTTTTAAAATTCTTATGTGATTTAGTATTGTTTACTTGATAGTTGCATCTACCTTGTTTTAGAATATTCACTACATAGGAGTAGGGACTTTATCGTAAGTTGTTAAGGGACTATTAAATATGTTGTTAAACCTCACCCCTAACTGTTTCAGAAACATAGTAGGAGCTCAATCAATAATCAAATTTATTATTTATATAGATAATTATTACAAAGACCCTGAGTACAAAATGACCATATAGTAGGACATTTTGGAAGGATAGCAACAAAGTGGTAAATTATTTGTTAATAGCTAATCATTACTCACTTCATATGCAATTGTCTTTTTTTTTGGTTTGCGTTAACTTCTGTTTAAATTTAAAAATTTTGAAAGTACTGACATGTCTGTTAGCCTGCAGAACCTTCAAAATAACCCTTTAAAGCCCCTCTTCTTGCAATTTGATACTTTGAATTTAAAACCAAACTCTTCTATGACTTTGTATAAAATTTCCTCAACTCACTGTCATTAGTTAGATCCATATTACCACAAAATATTTTTTCTTATTTTGATTGCCTTTATTATATTGGGCTGAATTATTTATTTACAGTATTTGTCTTTTACTATATAGTGAATTTTTAAGCTAGACTTCATTTGCATGGAATGGTGTTATATTTCTTCCTTCAACACAGAGCCTGCCTCTATTAAATTTTAATAAAGGTGTGTGGAATGAATGAATGAATGAACCTCCATTTGATGGGTAAGAAAACTGAGCTCATGGTGGAATTGATTTATCCAAGACCACAGAGATGACAAGAAAAGGCGCACTGGCCTTAAGATACCTAGGGAAAATCTCCTTGTAACATGTATGATACTTTAGTCATAAATTTACATCCCTGGAACTGCCAAGCGAATTTAATATTTTTGAAGGATCATCTGAGCATGAACCCCTCAAAGTTTTCAATACAAATAAAAAGCCCATTAAGCTCTATTTTGTTTTTGCACATTTCATATCCTTCTGCGTAAATGCTTTTCACATTCACTGCTCTAAAGCAAAGAAGCATGATTTTATAAACAGCAGTGCGGAGAGTGTCTTGCAGCTAAATGGGATGCCCTTTTGTACTACAAAAATCCTTAAGGCCTCCAGAATTTAAAATAAAATAAATATTTTCAAGTAATCTTTTTCTCATGAGTTCCCATAAGGAATTTTTCTGCCATAAATATTGAAAAGGCCTTAATACAGTAATAGAGATATTCTGGAAACTGTTTTTAGTCATTGGTCCGTTCCATTACATTGTTTTGTGAATCAGAGAATCCTCCCTAAGTCAGAATACAATACCATTGCCTTGTGGAAAATTGGATCAGGTGAGGGTTGGCAAATGTTAGAAACAGGTAAAAGTCATAGATTTTCTCAAAAGATCTAAGCAAAGTTTAGGAATTCATTTATTTACTCTGCACAAAAGTAAACCAATTGAAATCTGGGAATTCCATGAAAAGTAGTAAACACATAGGCCAAATGGGCAAAACCAGGAGCTAAGAGATATTAAATATAATAAAATATCAACTAAAGATAACATGAATATGCCTGTATCTAGAGAGTGATTCTTTTATAGTTCATATTTAGATAAAAGTCGGTCTCTAGGAACCATTTACCTGGGACCTACTCTTTTTGGGATTCTTGCCTAGTTATAATTAAAGAATGCATGAAGGAAGCAATACGTATAAGTGGGGTACAATTATTAGACAAGTAAGTTTCATGACCCAAGGCAAATAAACCGATTCTCCCATCTCATAGGCTTGTTGCCCATTTTCTGAAAGACCTACTCCCACCAACCCACATTTCTTCCAGGCCAAAATACTGGTGGACCCTGGAGAACAGGCAAAATGTCTGATGTAGAAGCAAGTGCCTTCACCTCCAAAACTGCAAGTTACATCATTTTATATTGGGAGAAAATAAGAGTACTTGTGCCGAAATAAATTCTTAAGCTCTTTGACCAATGAGAAACATTTCTAAAAGTGTTAGATCAAGTTTGAATCAAATTTATTGATATGGGTACACTGTTCAGGAATTATTCAATGTGAAAGTTTAAACTCTAGGGATGGATCTCACATTTTACTGTCTGACAACTGAATCCTGGATTTAGTGGTACCTTATATAAAATGAAACTAAAAAGTGACTTTTGTGCATTGTCAAAAAATTCAGTCTTAGAGTGATCGGAATATTGACATATACTTAGGTGATTTGCCCATCCATCTCTAATCATGCCTCCTAGGAAGCTCCAGAAGACATTCCCATTATCAAGATATAGGGAAATACATTAACAAGTCAAGCACCAGTGAGAGTTTTTAACCATTGAAATGAGCTCCTTAATTTCAATGGGGATATGTTACTGCATTCCAGAGTGACAGAGGCACATAAATACTGTGAGCAGGGGAGGAAGGTATAATTGTAGCTGCAGCTGTCATCAAAATAGTTTGATCTGCAGAAATAGTTATGTTAATTAATCATGATGTGCCTGCAACTGCAATAGGTGGCCAGACTACTAACGGGTCTCAATAGAAGAACACACAAATAAACAAAATACAGCAATAACAATCTATTGCTGGCAAATGGAGACTGGTTAGAATAACCACTGTGGAGAGCCATGGCCTCTGCCCCAAATCACTGCCCTGCGCCAGTTCACAGACCCAGAGTCACTAAACAGAGTGGATACTATAAGAAGAATGAGTCCTCCAATAGTGTGATCAACAGGCCTCTTTCTCTCACCCTTCCCCAAATGGTACTCTGATCATTTTCCAGTATGTCTGCATTGGATAGGGAAATACTTAGATTTTCATAAGTCATGAGATACTGGCTGTGAACCTCAAATGCTTTTGTGAATTACCAGGCAGAGTAATGACTTTTGGAGACCAACCAATATAAGAGCTTTTGCCTGCATCATCTTACAGTAAACTTGGTCCTTAATACCCTGCCCAGTGTTTATTTCCTGTCACTATAGGGGCTAGAAGAAGCTACACCACTTACACAGGGAGGAAAGGTCATGTTTGCTGACAGCAGATGCTCAGAAGAAATAAGTTTCATTTGTGTAGCTGGTGTCCTTAAGGTATTAATAATATTATTAGTAGTAATCATAACAATAGTAAACAGTTATTGAATAGCTACTTTATTTCAGGTACTGCTACAAATTCTTCGTATTAATTAAAAGTCAAAAACTGGATAATTTTGGGATTCTAATATTAGGATTATGTCTCTAGGGCCTATTTAGAATTAGTGATCATGCCACTGACTGCTTTTCCTCATAGTGCTGTGTTCCCTCAGTCAAACAGTCCTCCTCACAAAAACAAATTTCGACTTTTTGCCTACTTATCACTAAAACAAACCATTCTTGGTTCAGAGCAATTTTAGATTTATATAAATATTGCAAAAGTAGTATACAAATTTCCCAGATTCCCCATGCTGTTTCGCCTAGTGTTAATGAGCCAATATTGATACATCATTATTGACTAAAATCCATACTTTCCTCAGATTTCATGAGTTTTTACCTAATGTTCTTTTTCTGTTCTAGGATTCCATCCTTGACATGTTACATTGACTTTTCATTTCCCCATAGGCTCCTCTTGGCTGTACAATTTCTCAGTCTTTCCTTATTTTTGAGGGCTTTGACAGTTTTGAGGAATATTGGTTAGCTATTTTATAGAATATCCCTCAGTTGGGATTTGTCTGATTTTTTTCTTCATTGGGCTGACATTTTGGGTTTTGAGAGGAAAACAAAGGTAAAGCGGCATTCTTATCACATCATATCAACAGTACACACTACAAACTTGTCTTAGTCCATTTGTGTTGCTGTAAAAGAATATCCGAGGCTGAGTAACATATAAACACAAGAGCTTTATTTGGCTCATGGTTCTGCAAGCTGTACAAGAAGCATGGTGCCAATGTCTGCTTCTGCCTCAGGCTGCTTCCAGTCTTGCTGGAAGGAGAAGTAGAGCCAGCATGTAGAAGACACATGGTGACAGAGCAAGCCAGAGAGAGAGAGGGGAGGTGCCAGGCTCTAACAACTAGCTCCCACGAGAACTAATGGAGCGAGAATTCACTCATGACAGCAAGGACGGCTCCAAACCATTCCCGAGGGATCTGTCCCTATGTCCCAAACACCTCTCATTAGGCCCCACCTTTAACACTGGGAATCAAATTTCAGCATGAGGTTTGGAGGGGTTAAATATCTAAACCATAGCACAGCCTGATTTATCACTATGATTTTGATCAAGGGTCATTTGGCTAGGTACTGTTGTATCTCAAACAATTCTCCTCTGTAAACTTTTCTCTGCTCTTTTTCCCTGTCTACATTGTGCTCTTTGGAAGGGAGTCACTGTGCAGAGGCCACATTTCAGGACTGACGAGTTATGCTACCTTTCTGCGGACAGAGTACCTACATATATTATTTGGAATTCTTCTGTATAGTCTCTTCTCTTTCTTCCCTCCGCCACCATTTATTAGCATATTTAATTATTTACTCATATAAGTAAATGTCCATACTGAGTTCAGATAATGGATATTTTCTACTTTATTAAACTTTTTATTTTGCCACTCAAGTTATTTCAGCATTGGCCATTGGGATATCTTTCAGTTGGCTTCTGTGGTCTACTGATATATAACCCTCACCATTGTGTGCCTTTTTGTTAATACGTCTACTTTCTGGCACTACAAGATTCTTTAGGCCCATCCTGTCTTGGTTTATTTCCTGTCTCGGTTCTAGAATCAGCCATTTCTCTGAGGAGTCTTGGTTAAGTTTCTTGGAGAATGGTATTAGAAACCAAAATCTAGGTGCCAAGAAAACCCTTTTTCACATAGAGTATTCTGTGTTTATTTGAAAAATAGCTCTGCTTAAATAACACCTAATCTATGTGTAATGAACTGAATTGTGACCACAAATTTTATATGTTGATGAGCCATAACCTACAATGTGATTGTATTTGGAGATAGGGCCCTTAGGGATGGCAGGTTAGATGAGGTCATTAGGGTGGGAATGTAAGCCTACAAGTCTGGTTTGTTTGTTTGTTTGTTTGTTTATTTTGACATGGAGTCTCTCTCCATCACCCAGGCTGGAGTGCAGTGGTGCAATCTTGGCTCACTGCAACCTCCGCCTCCCTGGTTCAAGCAATTCTCTGCCTCAACCTCCTGAGTATCTGGGATTACAGGCAGCTGCCACCACGCCCGGCTAATTTTTTGTATTTTTAGTAGAGATTGGTTTTCATCATATTGGCCAAGATGGTCTTGAACTTCCAACATCGTGATCCACCCTCCTTGGCCTCCCAAAGTGCTGGGATTACAGGCTTACGCCTCTGCGCCTGGCCAGGACTGGTGTTTATATAAGAAGAGGAAAAGACAACCGAGATCTAGATCACCTATCAAGTGAGGACAAGGTGAAAAGAAAACTGTCTACAAGCCACAAAGAGAGGCCTTGCAACAAACCAACTCTAATGGCATCCTGCTTGACGTTAGACTTTAGCCTCCAGAACTAGGAGAAAATACATTTTTGTTGTATTATAAAAATGGTCTGTAATATTTTGTACTGACAGCCTTAGCTGACTAATACATCTTGTGCTATAGCATTTGCTTCCAACGTCATGAAAACTGCGATCTGACTTCCTTCCTGCCTTCAGCTGCCTCATTGTGTAGATGAGATACATTTACTATTTCCAATGTCCTGATGCAGGAAAAATACAAATGAGGACAAGTAATAGTTGAGCAATTTCTCAGCCTTTGATAGAGAAGGGTATCTACTTCTATTATGCAGTTTATAAAGAAGTTTACATGAATTTATTTCCTTCAGAGTGATATTTGTAAAGGCAGAATATTACTATAATAATTTAATGGTTTAACATTTCTAATCGTTCAGCAGTGTATTAACACTAGATGCTTTAAAAGGCAATAGCACCGTCACCAACAATAACAACAATAAACCAAATGTGCTACAACTCAAAATATAGCAGTAAAATAGAGTGAGTAAAGTGGAGTATGGAAAAGTCATATACTCTATTTTTCTGACTTTCATTTGAACTCAAGTTTATGAGAGGCATGGTGAAGTTCTACTGAGAGATGTAGAAGATATATCTAAACTAAATTACACAAAGTATCTGACTCTGGTTTGATGCTTGGGGAGCGCAGTAAACCAGAGTTTTAACAGAGCGCACACAAATGTGAGGACTGGGGATGTCATATCTAGCTGGATCCATGGAAAGCCAGTTTGAGGACAAAACCAACATAGAGAAGAATGCAGAAGTCAGGGAATTGCAGGTAAATGACACTACAGCCGTGTGATAAAAATGCTTAAACCTCCTCTACCATGAAATGTGTCATTTACACAAAGTGGTATATCTTCTTTATAGGTTACAGTTTAGGACTATTTGAGTCATTTTTTTCTGTTCCTTGCAACTAGATGCAATCTTATACATGTCTAAAAGAGGTCCTGGAAAACATACTATGTAGAAAGAAAACTATGACTACAATTTCATTTTCAATTATATCATAAAATTTTTAGGAAAAATATAATAGAGATTAAATTCGAATTCACATACAAAATTACTCTAGTAGAGTAATGAGTGATAATCAATAATCAAGTTCTACCACTTTATTTATTCAATTCATTAGCAATTTGCTAATCAGGAGGGACTGCCAGCTGCTAAGAATGGGTCTTGGGTCTTGATATTTGGGTCTTGTTATTCAGTTAGACATAAGAATCTTCTCATTACAGGAAAAAGTTAGGTAATGAAGGCTCTGGGGCATATTGGGAAATGAAAGGCAATGATTAAGTTGGTAATTTTATGCAAATAAAAATCAAAGCACCAGAAGAGAAAGAATAAGAAAAGGGTAAGATTTTCAGAAAGTGCCAAGCTGTCTCCTGTGATCCTTTTACATAACAAATACAACTTTTTTACTTAATCAACAAAGTAGAGAGTAAGTACAAGGATGGCTATACATGAGCTGAACATCTTAGAAAATATTGTAGGGGGAAAAAGAGAGAACTTGCTGATAATACAGTACTTGCAAAACAAGCTTTTGCTATTTCCCTCTTGACACCACGTCTGTTGTCTACCAGGGCAATCATATCCAACAGTAATTGTCTAACAATTGTTCCACACTGAGAAAATACTTCTGATTACAGACATTAACACGTTTAGGCATTAAACCTCCTCACTGTAATTACCCTTGAGCTTATTCTCACAAATGAATTAATATGCTGATCGCTCGGACTAATACAACCAGCAAAAGGGTGATGAATTGCTTCCAAATCAGATAAAATGAAGCATGACATCATTTAATTAATTTCATGGAAGTGGGGGGTTGAAACAGAAAGAAAACATTTCCACTGGGGCTATCTTCCCAGAATGGGATGTGAAATAGGGGCAGGAAGTAGGGAAAGGAAGATGAAACCCAGTGTTACTGAAAACTTCTGAGCTTCTGGGCAGCGGGTTTGCACATTCCAAGGTACCACTTGAAACTGTGATGCTTTTGTAGTTAAATGCATGGAGCACAGCGGATGTGCTAATGGACCCTGCTATGAGTGCTCCAGTGGAAGGTCTGAGAAGGTAAATATGCCTGTTCTCCTTTCTGATGCTGAGAATAATTTGCTTTGTTAAATGACTAGCTGGAATTAAAAGGGTACAAATATCAGAAACACATTTGTACCTGAAATAAAAAAAATCAAGCAAGCAAACAAAAAGCAAGGGCCCGTGGATTAAAAGATGTGCTAACAGGATATGATTAGAACACAAAATGAATTTTTCCTCTCTCACACCTAGTCAGGTAAATAACAAAGTGTCTGGGTATATAGAACATGAATGTCCCTGATTTGGATCCAAAGATGACTTACTTGTGTAACCTTAAGGATACTAATTCATCTTCCTGACTAGTGCCCATGTTGTTTAGTCACCCAACAAAAAGCACATTAGCAGAGCTACCAGCAAATCGATAGTTCTTTATTTAGATCATGGCTTGATTTCCTCCACCATCTCCTATCCATTTCTCCTTTTTCAAGAGGCCTGAATCACCTAGCTAGGAATTTGTAACAGTGACATCTGCTAGATTTACGTGGCTTCCTTAATTACCTCTACGTAGAATTTTGAAGCTATCTTAGAGACATAGGACGGAAGTATACCTGTAAAAAGTCCTATGGCTACTAAGAGGAAACAAAAAGTTAGGTGATTTGAGTTATAATTGTTGTCTCATTGGGGAAAACTATCCAGACCGCTACTGAATACCAAGACAAATATCATCCAAAACTCAAGCCCTCCTGGTCAGAAACAAACCCTCTTGTTAACCTGGTGGACTCAGTATACATAAAAATTTTGCCTTCAAACAGAAAACTCCTTCATGCTCTCTGAACTAGACCCCGTCAAGTCCTCCTAACCTCTCCCACAGCTGTGAAGTTATAGGGAATCTCTCCTGGGATCTATCTTTCATATATAAAGTTTGCACCAATGCTGACCCACTCACACTTATGAGCCCTTGGAAGATATATGATTCTTGTTTCACAAACAACCAGGTAACACTAATCTTTTTGTCAGGAACTCTTTGCTGTTTTCTTTTAAATGGAGTCTGACTCTGTTGCCAGGCTGGAGCGCAGTGGTGTGATCTCAGCTCACTGCAACCTCTGACTCCCTGGTTCAAGCAATTCTCCTGCCTCAGCCTCCCTAGTAGCTGAAATTACAGGCATGTGCCATCACACCCAGCTAATTTTTGTATTTTTAGTAGAGATGGGATTCACCATGTTGGCCAGGATGGTCTCGATCTCCTGACCTCGTGATACGTCTGCCTCAGCCTCTCAAAGTGCTGGGATTACAGGCATGAGCCACCGTGCCCGGCCATTGTCTTTATTATCTACTTTCCTTCACCTCCCTTTTCACTTACTTATATGCTCCAGAAGGGCTTAATGGAAACCTTTGTCAAAACTAATCAATTTAGCTATATCCTCCAATTTTATATTATCTTCAGTTCAATTACTCTTTATCCAACTATCATTACCTAAGATCCTCATACAACTGTTCAACTTGCAGTAGATTTTTATTTGCAAGGCAATTTTTCCCAATGCCATTCGTGTATGTTATTATAATAATATAACCAATGTGGAAAATAATTATTGTGCCACTTATTTTATATTCTGTTCATTGCGCATGCACCTATCTAGTTTTAAAACTCCCCCACTGGGACATAAACATAACTTTTCTTCACATATGAGGCATCTTCACATATGAGGCATCATTTATTTTATATTCTGTTCATTGCGTATGCACTTATCTAGTTTTAAAACTCCCCCACTGGGACATAAACATAACTTTTCTTAACATATGAGGCTTCTCAAAACTGTCAAATGATCCCCTTCCCTTTTTCCCAATGTTTAAATCAAACCAATCA
Source organism: Cacajao melanocephalus (assembly GCA_963573385.1). NCBI lineage: Eukaryota > Metazoa > Chordata > Mammalia > Primates > Pitheciidae > Cacajao > Cacajao melanocephalus. Next base: position 85,787 of record CAUYLG010033572.1, read on the forward strand.
CATCGTATTACCCACCTCTTCTAGGTTATTATGGCTTGGCAGCACTGCCAATAATTATTTAAATGCTTTTCAAGCTTTGGCCCTATCCTGCCTTGATAATTCTCTTCATTATGGTGATTGTCTTCTGGGTACAATATATCTCACTGAAATCACTATCTTGAACATAGCTTCCAATCTAAAATCCCATTCTAAAAGTAAAAGGGCCCTAGGACTTATTGTGGCTGGAGTTGTGGGAACTGTCACAACTCTCAACTTTTGGGGCTGTTTTACTTAGCACAAAATCCCACTACAGGAACTTACTGCCTCCTTTGAAATAGTTGTAGGTATTAGCCTTGGCCCCAGTCTATCAGCACTAGAAAAGTCTTTATACTCACTAGCAGGAATGGTTTTAGATAACAGATATGCTCTAGATTACCTCCTAGCTGAACAAGGAGGAGTCTGTGCTGTCATCAACAAAACCTGTTTCACTTACATTAATGTGTCTGGAGAAGTGGAAACTAGTGTCCAAGACATTTTCAAACAAGCCAAATGACAACACATACTTTCCCAAAGTAACCAAAACTGGACCCAAACCCTTACTGATTGGTTTCTAAAAATCACTTTGCTTCTCTCATTCCTTGGACATCTATTCCTAATCATTCTTTTAATATATGGTCCCTGCCTTTTTAATGTGCTCATTAAACTTGTATCTTCCAGATTACAACAATTCCACCTACAGATAATTATGCAATCCAAATACCAGCTGGCAACAGAAACTTCTATTTACATGGGGCCTGTTGATGGAATCTAGTCTTCCCACTTTGAACAAGCTTTTCATGACCTTCATTCCCTAGATGACAGAGAACAAAAAAGGGGAAAACAAAACGTATCCTCTCCACAGCCCCTTTCAGCAGGAAGCAGCCAACAGATAGAATGCTCATCTTCACTATGCAGTTTTCCCTTTCTTGAGACTAGGCAGCAGGTGGACATGAGCATGGGGAATTATAAAGGATCAAAGAATGGACCAAGATACTTGTCAGGGGGAAAAAATGAGCAGAGCAAAGACCACCTGGTGGCTATCAAGCAGACCATCCAGAGACAAAACTCCTTATTTGAAGAATTTAGAAGTAATTAGACTTCCCTAATTATCTAAAGTGGGCATCTGATTCCATGTTTTGTTTCCAAAAATTTGTAAGTAACTAGTATTTCTCTACATCTCTGGAATGCATGCATGTCAAAATTCATTGTGCAACCCTTGCTGACATTAAGACACCAAAATGTCTACAAATGTAATCATTTACTATGACCTATGTGACTAATGTGATCCATATTACCCTTAAGCTTCTGCCATAAGGTTCATAAACACCTATAAGGAAAATCCACCGCAGCACACTCAGTCCTGCCTTGCCAAAGTGCCCTGCTGCACTCTGCTGCAGCGTTCTCTTTATCTAATAAAGCTTTCCTTTTCAAACCTATACTGTTGTTAGTAAATTCTTCTTACTACCCACTCTCTTACCAGACAACCACTCTGCTGCCGGAGCTCTGACACCTGGCCCAGTAATAGTTTTATATTCTTGTATTTTTACAGTAAAAAAATAAATCAATCTTTACCGAGACCAGCTCAGCCGTAGAGACCCCCACCCAGGCGGCACTGAAGGAATTGAGAAGCAGACACCCAGATAGAGCAGCAAAGTTGTTCTAGCCAGGGAGCCAACAGCTCAACCCCAAGGTGAGAGCCTCAGGAGCTGACAGCATTCCAGGCCGAAGGCCTCGAGCAGCCGCTGACCCACCCTTTTATTCTCTCTGAACAGGTGATTATTAACAAACAGATGTTTGGCATTTTCTCATTACACTAAAGTATACCAAGTAGGCAGCTGGTGCCTGCTTACCACTGATAACAGACAAACTAAAAAGTATTCTCCACGAAGAAGCCATGGGGGCAGGGCCAGATATCCCGTGCTTAAAGAATTGTTTTAACTGGTGTATAATATTTATATATTGTCCAGTCACTTTAGAATGCCCCAAGTAGTTTTCTACTTGGGGTGGGGGCAGCTAGGTTTTCCTTGCCATCGTTCTTCCTAGCAAACAATATATTCTATCATGCACTCAGCATTTCTCAACAATCATACACTTAGCATTTTTCAATAAACCTTGTTCATGTTTTTATTACATAACAGTAAACAAAAGCCTATGATAATTTTTTTTTCATTTTCATTTGTTTTCCTTTTTTGGAGAAACAGTGTATGACTTTGCATGCAGTAGGTGCTCAACAATTCTTATTAAATTTACATATGTAAGAGTACCAGTTTAGTAATCCTATAGTCTAGTTTGAATCTCAGCTAATCTCAGTGTGACTTTAGTCACACTGTCTGAGTTAAATTTTCTTAACTGTAAAATAAGCTCATTCCTCCTTTCCAGTGGTGATGACCTACCCATGAGAACATGCCTCTGGCAAAAGCTCTCCTTGATCCCTCTCCAGAAGAGAAGAAGAAACACAAGAAGCAACACCTGGTGCAGATCTCCAATTCCTACTTCATGGCTGTGAAATGCCCCAGATGCTATAAAATCACCATGGTCTTTAGCCATGCACAAATAGTTGTTTTGCGTATTGGCTGCTTGACTGTCCTCTGCTTGCCTACAGGAAGAAAAGCAAGGCTTACAGAAGGATGTGCCTTCGCAAGGAAGCAGCACTAAAAGCACTCTGAATCAAGATGAGTGGGAAACCATCTCAATAAACAGATTTTGGATGAAAAAAATTCATTCTAACACACTTATAAGCTTCTGTAAATTTGATGAAGAAAACATAAGGCAGCTTGCACTCAATAAATATTGATCTTTCTTGTCATCAATTGTTGAAATTGCCCACATTTATTGTTAGCATGATTCTATTAATTTGACATGTTGATCGTGCATCAATTTAAAAAACACCCACTCCAACACTCAGATACCTCCCTCTTCCCTACCGGTTCTTGACCTCCCGCTCTTACCCATCTTCATGCATTTTTCGTTTATTCATTTGTTTGCATAGCAGCAAGAATAATCATTTTAAAATTTGAGTAGGATTTATTATGCCCCCTACTTAATGCCCTTTAGTAATCTGACTTTACACTTAAGATGAATTCCAAATTTCTTTTCATGGCTCTGTTCTTTGACTCTGTGGAAGACCAAAATATACCACACCAAAATAAAATATGTTTCCTTTGGTAAAAGGATTTTGTTGAGCTGGAGGCACTTAAGAAGCAGATGCAGAAAAGCTGCCCTTTCTCTATTGCCTAAAAGCAGGACCCAGATTTACAAAAAAAGATATCACCCTACCTCTTTCTTCTACCAGAGATAACACAGGTTAACTTGGGAAAGATTGCTTTAGACCCATTTGGGGCCTGGAGATAGCACCAGCGAAGTCTACAATTAGCAAGCTTTACTAACCAGTCTTTATCTGCCATTTGTTTTACTTCTCACAAGTGATCACCCCTAGAGAATATAAGTCCTTTTCTTTTGACTGGTCACTTCTCCAAAACTGTACTGTTCTTCACTGAAGATGCTATATAATTTAAAGTCATCTCTTTGAGAAATTACCCCTAGCCTGGGTATCTCCCACGTGTACACGAAATATGCATGTTGATAAACTTCTATTTGCTTTTTACTTGTTAATCAGTCTTTTGTTACAGGGACCATTCCAACTAAAATCTTCTGAGGTTTGAGAAAATAATATTTTTTTCTTCCTCTACAACTCCTACCTTCCCAATTCATCTATACTGCTTTTTATCTAAATCCTATTCAAAGATAAAACAATGGATAAAAGCAAAAAGAATGAGCACAATGTGGAAAAATTTTCCTGTCCAGTAAGGAACAAAATTTAGCATAGAATCTCAGCTCTGGGTGAGGAGGTTGGACAAGAGGAGAAGTGGGTCTTTTAAAGACAAAATAAATAAATAAATAAATAAAGTTCAGGGCAAGGGCATCTCTAGTTCATTTGAGGAGAGCAAAGTCTCTGGTGCTGCAGGTTACATCTAAGCTGGTTGGTGTAGGTGCGTGCTGGGATGGGCTGAGGTGGCTTAAGCTAAGTATGTCAAGCCCCCCTCTAGGATGGCAGCATTCAGCTGCCTCTGCTAAGAAGGGTGCCACTGCCAGAATCAAAATGATGGTGCCCAGTCAGTTCTGCAACATGGCTCACAAGCCAGGTGGCCAGGTTAGGGTTTGTCGTAGCCACGCTAGTCTTCTTTCAGTTAAACATATGTGCCTCAAGACTTCTGCACACGCTCTTTCCTCTGTTTAGATGAGGAGCATTATTTTGCTCTTCACATGACTATCTCTTTAGGTTTCACCTCAAATTTCAGCCCTTCAAAGAAGTCTTGCCCGAACACTTTTTTTTTTTTAAGAGAATGTCTTGCTCTGTCACCAAAGCTGGAATGCAGTAGCGTGATCTTGGATCACTGCAATCTTGACCTCTCCGGCTCAGGTAATCCTCTCACTTCAGCCTCCCAAGTAGCTGAGACCACAAGGAATCTCACTATGTTGCCCATGATGGTCTCGAACTTCCGGGCTCAAGCTGTCCTCTTGCCTCAACCTTCCAAAGTGCTGGGATTACAAGCCTGAGTCACTGCATCCGATCCCTTACTTATTCCCCTAGTATCATTCTCTATCTCCGCATGTTTTTCTTCATCACAATTTGAAGAATTTATAATTATTCTATTTATTGACTTTACATGTATGTATGTACATATGTATCTACATATCTATCAGTTCTGTATCTCATTAGACTGTAAGCTACATACACAGGCATTAGTAAAAGATAAACAGAATTGTTTTTTCACCTAATTTCCTTTAATCCAACAGGCAAAGAGAAAGTTATGATGCTTGAATTGATGTCAAACAATCTAGTTATATTTAATTCTACATTTAGTTCATAAGTTTTAAAGATTTCACTCACATTTTTCAGGGAGTATTAACAGCAGATCATCATAAATATTCCTTTAGAAAAAAAATGAAAGCTTTATTTTTGTCTGCATAATGTTAATATTCATATATTTGTATGCAGTGCCTTTGGAGCAAGCAAATGTCCTCTAATTGCAATTTCAGCCTGGTCAAGGTAACAGAACTTTTTCATTAAGTACTTCCAAATTTCAAATCTATCCATGAACGTGAAAAATCTGTGCTAATTAAAGCCTGTCATATAGGTCAATAGCGCAGAGAGGACCTGGGAGGTTCCCAGGACTTAAGGGAACAGATTCTGCATTAAATATAAATAGGATTGTCTGCACCACAAGGCAAGATGTCGCTTCATTCTGGTTTTGTTATGTGATTTATGGACAGCTGAGCAATTGTTCAATGGGATTTTCACCTTGTAAAATGTTGATCAATTTTTGTGGCTAGAAAAATGGAAACTACCCAATGTAGAAAACATGTGTAGAACAAATTTACTGGGTAAAATATCCCCACTTCTTTTACATCATCCTGTCATGTGCTTTAAGGATTTCAAACTCAAATGTCTTCAGTGGTCTGGCAGAGTGATTTTATTTTTTACTCACAGGGAGGGTTGTGTGAAATAGAAAACTTAGGGCTAGCTACAGGAGGAAGACCCTGTCAGTTCCAGCAAATTCTTGCCATGCAAGAAAAAATGTAATTTTGCCAAATTTTCTAACTTTTCAAGAGAAGCCAGTTACCAACATTTAAAAAAATTAAATAAATATATATTAAATACTTGTAACTAATTAAAGATAATTAAAAACATTGTATGGATGACAAACAGAAGTTTGTGGGTAAAATGATTTCTACCAGTTTGTGACTTCTGTGGTAAGTTTTGATTTTACCTTCTAGTGCAGTGCTGTTTATTAAAGACATAATGTGACTCAGATATGTAGTTTAAAATTTTTTAGTAGATACATTTTTAAAAGTTTAAAAAGGTGAAATAAATATAAGTAATGGATTTTATTTATCCAATAGATCTAAAGTATAATTTCAACATGTAGTGAGTACAAAAACTGATGATGTATTATACTTTTTTTGTTATACTACATCTTTAAAATTTGATGTGTATTTTACACTTACATCTCAATTTAGACACTGAGTTTTTATTGGAAATATTTGATCTATATTTAGATTTTATAAAATGTACAGTTGAAAAATAGATTTGTATGTCCAAGTTTTCCCAAACGGCCCTACGGATTTTCTAACAACTGAATTGAGTACTAGTTTTAAAAACTAAAATTAAATTAAGTAAAACTAAAAATTTAGTTTGTCAGTAATATTAGCCACATTTACAGTGCTCAATAGCTACATAGTGCTATTGACTATCATACTGAATGGTGTAGCTCTAAGGCTCTAATTGTGTGCTCCAGCATTTTCTAAAGAAGGAGAGAAATGTTAAATACTAAGGGAGACGGAAGATACTAATATATCCATTTAAACACAAGAAAGCAACTCTCTAGGGCCTATGTCAATTCCCTTTTGGTATTCCGGACTGGAAATTAAACATTGATGAGCAACTCTGAATGAGATTCTCTTTTGCCGCTGGAAACACACAGCTTTGAAAGTCTGAATGATCCTATTTCAGTCTGTCTGAGATGTCACTAAATTCACCTTTGAATTATTCATATTCTAACTTCTTAAAAATTACCAAATGCCTGTTTACTATTTAAACATATACTGATAAATGTAATGTCTCAAAAATTGAGTACCACACCACCCAAATACCCAACTCAATTGCAAGAGGTAAGCTTTACATATATTTTGCGTGCATTCTTTTCTAGCACACGTAGTTGTTTGTGTGTTTCAGTGAATATCTGTATCTAACTTAAGATGAAGGATTTGAAGTTGCCTTTAAAAGCTTACTGTGTTTTATGTTGGATACCCTAGGAGTTGAGTGAAATTTTCTCCTAGGGAGAGAATCTCTTTTTTGATTAGGCAAAACCTTGTTGGAATGCTTTTTAATTGCAAAATGTTAAGTACTTTAGATATAGTCTGAAAGGAAAAGGTCATTACAAAAAAAGTTACATTGATTTGTCCAATATAACAGATGAATATTAAAATTTGGAATTCTTTCTTGTAAAGCTGTGGTTTGGATCAGGAACTGATCCAATAATGAGGTACAGAAAGCAGTCCCTGAAGAGAGAAAGCCTGACCAGTAAACAGGACAGAAAAAAAACCTGTCAGGAGAGAAATTGACCTTCAGGTAGGTCTAGGCTACCTGCATGTGGTATAGATACTCTAGGGATTTAGAGCTGGAAGGTCTCATATTCGGTATTAATTTGTTGCCTGCTCTGTGCCACACTATAATCTTCTTTAGATACTTGCAAGCAGATGTCTTGGGGATACACAATAGCTGTGTATAATTTTTTTTTTTGGTCTGGACAATGAAGAAAGAGGCTATTTTTTTCCTTAGGCAACATGGATTATAGTAATGAGCCAACTCAGAATGTAAAACCAGAATAGGAATCAAGAAGCCTGTAGAAGGAGGGTTAAAAAAAAAAATCAACATCTTGATAATCCTTGGGGTATTGGGTAGAGAACTTGACTACCTACTACAGTACTTAGGATGGGGCTCCATAAGTTTATTTAAATTAAAAAGTACCTTAGAGGACTGTGTAGCATTAAAGTACCAGATGTCTAGATGATAAATTTATTTAAGCATGATTTGTTTGTAATTGTTTGAAGTATGTGTGTCTTAAAAACAGTTTCATGTTGTACAAACTGCTTAGTCATATTCTATTTTATTTTTAATGGCTGAATATTTCACTGCATTAATAAACTATATTTAATCATGTTATTAGACATTTAGGCTATTTCCATTTTCTAATAAAATAAATCATGTGTGATGACTATCCTTGTATAGAATTTTTGTAAGGATATATTTCCAGACATTTAATTTCTGAATTAAAATGGCTAAAACATTTAATTTAAAAAGAAAACATCAAAGGTTGTGCCAATTTATATTCTGATTCACATCTCATGAAAAAAATCCCTTTTTTGTTATGACCATTATCTACTTCTATAACGTGACTAATCTGAGAAAGGGAAATTAATACTTCATAATTTTAATTTGTATTTCTTTTATTAAAGGGAATTTGAATATTTTGATTTCAATATTTATTAGCCAAATGAATTTCTTGTCAAGATGATATAATTAATCTCATTTTGATGCATCTCCTCTAAAACTGCAGCCATCAAATAAAACACAAATATAGAAACACAGGAAAGAGTTGAGCTAAATACACATTTATCAAGATAAATATGATTGGGAAATTTTCCTTTGCTCATTTTTATCTTGTATTATCTTTTCAATATTGATTTGTTAGAACCATTTACATATTAAAGTATAAAACTTTACTATGTATATTGCAAATTAGGAATTTCAATGTAATCTTTGTACTTTGATCTTTTTTGATCATATACAAGTTTTCTTTTTCATATTATTAAATATTTTTTAGTCATTTCCACTAGAGTTTCTTTTTTTTCCCATGCTTAGAAGTTTTTCAACATTATTTAAAAGCCCAACATTCTTTTTTTCTTTTTTTTAACCTCATTAGAGTGACCTTTAACATTCTTAATTACTGTACTTGTATCATTATAATTTCTCAATAATTTTTATATAAGGACTTAAGTCAGTGATAATAATCAGGAATTGCAGCTTGTTGCCATTTGCAATTCCCCCCACTCATAGGGCATTTGATATGAGATTCAACAATCAGTATTTTTTAAACCCACTGCCATGTTTTCTATATTAGCAAAATAAGTCAATATTCAAGTCAAATGATATTATAAAAAATTTCCAAATTTTTTATGATAATTCATAAAATCAGAATTTCTTTTGCTTTTTTGCAAAATTAATCATAGGCAACGAGGATTTTTTTTAAAAATGGAAGCACAAATTTTATCTTGGCTGTAATTAAGAGAAAAAAATATTCATAAATTGTGTCCTAAGAAGTGAAAGTTGAGCAGGGACATGGGCAAGAGTAGAAATAAGATAGCCATGATTGCCACCTTCAAAAAGAACCAGCAAAAGCAAAACTTGCCAAAGGAACTGTATATTCTGAGGTGAAAAATAGAAAATTTTACTTGTGGAAGCAGGAACTAGATGTGTTGAACTTCTCTATACCTGTTGGTTTCTGAAAAGCAGGAATCTTGAGCAGAACAAAGAATTTTAAAAATAAGAAACAAAAACACAGGCAAAGTTTCAGGTAGTAACTGTTTCTATTTTGAAGTAAGGGAAGTAGAGAGGAAATATTATTAGAGTTTGATAGCTCTCAGTCTTTTTATATGACTTATAGGAAGTAAAGACTAAAATAACTCATAAAAAGTTTTTGTTAGCCAAGATCACAACTTTAGGCTATTCCTTACAATTATCTGCAAATAGCTGGAAAACCTACTTTATTCAAAGATGGGTTATTATAAAGAAATTAACAGAAGATCAGTACAAACGTATTAAATATATGATGAAAACAAGTGGAAAACAAATGACAGCTGAAGAATACCCAAAAATAAAATGTTGTCATAAAGCAGTTGAAAACATTACATTTCCTCATGCACTGAAAACATAAGCAATCATATCTATAAAACAAGAATATAAAGCATATATGCAAGTACCCAGGATGGTGAGAAAACAGAATGAAATACAGTAAGATGATATCCCAAATTACAGGAGCCAAGTTGAAAAAGTTCTCAAAGATGAGATAACATAAGCACGAAATAATAACAGGTCATAATACTTTGAATAAAATAATCAGAGTCTATACTGATAGTAAATACTACATAAATAAATATAAAGCTATTTGTTACAGTAAAATGCCTCACCCCTCTCAGTGCATGTGGTTAAAACATGAGTAACAATATATATTACCTAAATAATAAGGTGTATGTATATGTTCCTTGGTTATCAAGGTGTCTCTAACACATGTATGTCAAATTTTATGTTCTAAAAACAGAGGATATATCTTTTTCATGGGCCCTGAAATTGACTGTATGTTAACACCTCAAAGCTTCCATACGTTGTTTAAATACAGAAATTTTATACTAACTTATGTCAATGCTATGAAACTATAAATTTTTAAAAATTCAGATAAGATAATGTAGATCCAGGGATGGAAAGCGGGAGACTCTTTCAACTTGATTCTTAGCAAAAAGTAAAAATGCTAGACTATTAGGAAAACAAAAACACCTAGGAATATAGTCAATGTATAGTCAGTGGGAAATTACTTATATTTAGATATATTTTAATGCATTCATATTAACAAATGATAATTAATATGAGAATTAAATTTCCAAGTCAACAAATTTGGAAAAGACTGAAAAGCAATTAAAGAGAAGGAAGAAATTAAAGATACAAAAAGATGTTCAGTCTCACTCATAGTTAAATACATGTCAGTCAAAACACTGTTATCCTGTTTCTAGTCAACCAAATTTATAAAAGTTGAAAAGTTGATAACCTTGTTGGCAAGGGTATGCAGAGACTGGCACTCTCTTGCTTGGGTGGTGGTAATATAAATGGGTATATACTTTTAGTAGTGTATTTTGGCTAATGCCTACCACAAATAACTAACACATCCTTTCCTATAGAGGAAATCCACTTCTAGATATTTGTACCACAAGTACACTTGCATATGTGAGAAACACTCATATGATGTTGTTTGTTGAAGTATTGTTTATGGTATAGTAGTTTAGCAACAACCTAAATGTATATCAATAAAGAACACATTAAACAAAGCATATATCAATCCAAGCAATGGAATACTATGCAACCAAATGAATAAATAAATAAGTTCTTTTTGTAGCAATATGTATTAATACCTACTTTATATACCATCGAGTATAAAAATATGTAGACGAGATTATAATCTACCATTTGCTTTAAAAAGCAAAATAAAAACATGTATATTTTTATTTTATAGATGCATAGAATATTTCTAAAATTATTTAAGGAATTGATTACAATTATTGTCTCCAGGAAAGAGATTTTAATAAGCATATTTCATATACACTTTAATAATCACTTAATTTTATATTTAAATAAGACAAAACAGAATGTAAAATAACAAAATAAAGAAGAAAATATGTTGTTTTATTATATCTTATGTTCAAGCACTGGAGTGTTATCTCTAGCACCTGGGAAATGCACTAACAGCAATAGAGTTAATTAAAATGCCCTCTATATGTTAAAAAGTGAGTAAACAAGCCCAGTGGGTCCATTTTCTTTTAAAACTCCATTATTACATACTTGAATAAATGCTAATTAATTCCTTAGAATAGGGTTTATCCCTGAAATGTCACCAACTGTTTGTTACCACAACCAGTTTAGACAGCGTTTTAGTGATAAAAGAATATCATATGATGCATTAATTTGATCCATGGCTTATTTCTAGGTTAAATGCATTATTATTGCAGCTCTTCATAATTGGTAGACTTTTAATGTTTAAGGACAGATCTCTCAATAGCTAGAATTTTTTGTTAAAAAGTGAGATTTCTTTCTATCTAAATTCTAAATGACCATGACTTATTTTAAATTAGAAATAGTGTTCACTCATCATCCTAGAACAGTTGAAAATAATGAGAATCAAGAATGAAGATTTTGTTTTTAATTCACATGTGTGCATTTACGTTCATATTTATTTTAATATGTGTGTAATACTGTGGAAATATATTACTTTCAATGACAGGTAAAGCTGGACTCTTTGCAAAGTTCCCACTTTCCAGAAACTTTATAGTCTATTCAAAGCCTCATAAGTTTGATACAAGACAGAATAGAATCAAATATTGAAAGTAAGTATTGGAAATGTGAATACTGGACATAAGAAGCCTAGGGAAGAGAGAATTCACTTAGGCTTATTATGAAGAATCTCTCTCACCACATTCTAGAAGCTTCTTAGAAGATGTAGGATTTGAGTTGAATGGAGATGGGAGAATACAGGTTTTGAAACAAGAGAATCTCTTTCTATTTTTACTAATTTAATGACTGTATCATTTATTAATAGGCCTTCAATTAAGAATTTTGTTCCTTTAAGTAGTTCATATGAATCCAGTATTATAATGTAATTGTTAAGAGATAAGTAGCCTGGAGTTCAACTAAGCCCAGCCACTGATTAGCTGTGTAACTCTTGAGCAAATTTCTTGCTACTGGAAACCCAGTTTCTTCATCTATTGTTTATAATAACACCTACTAAAAAGGTTGTGAAGATTGAATGATAAAAATTACATAAATGCTCAAAATAATGCTAAAATCCTAGCTACTAATACATTGTGTTATAGAAATGATTAACCTATTTTGAATTAATTCATTTTAATCTTTGGGTTTGTTCATGAGTGTTAGGTTACTCATTAAGTCTGTGGTCACTTAGGTTCTTGATGACATAACAATTAATATTAGATACATAAAACAGCTTTTTGTTTGCTTAAATGGTGAATCTTACTCTATGCTCTTAGGGAAATTCAGTTTTTTCTATCTATTCTAAAGATAGGAAACCACTATTAGATTCTTCAACTTGAACTTTAATATTCAGACATGACAGCTTCCAAGTAAACTTCAGAAATGATACTAGTGTAGGGGAAACAGAATGTCAGAATGCTTCAGGTGGGCCATAGGACTGTAATTCTTATTACTTAGGTTGTTAAATTCTGGTAAATAGCTGTCTTGACTGACTCAGGTTTTTTTTAAGCACTTTTGATCCAATTCCCCTAAGGTGGTGCTCCAAAGGAAGAAAAAACCCTCCAAATATTAATATAAATGTGTTTAATTATTGGTTGACAGTCAACCAGCAGCACTGTGAAAGGAAAGATAAATTGGAAAAAATAACAAATCCAAGAGTGAGTGGGATTAGGTGTAGAGCAACCAGATACCTCAGCAATGGTACTGCTTTTCCCCCATTCATTCTTCTGAGAAGTAGCATGAACAAGTCCAAATATGGATTCCAAAAGGGTACAATGAAATTAAGTGGCAACACACTAGTACTATTATCCAAAGCAATCCATGATGATAGGGGTGGATAGGAATACAGTAATGTTTCTGAGTAGCATAATTTTCAATATAGCTTTGTAGTTCCTCGGATGAAAAGGTAGCATCTATCTCCCTATTTTTGATCTACCTTAACTTTTTGACTTGTTTTGCTTCAAAGAATGTGGTGGAAGTGATGGTGTGTCAGTATTGAGTCTAGCCCTCAAAAGGCCTTGAATTTTTCTCTCTCTTGAACTTCTGCTTTCTCCATTAGAATAAGCCAGGTCAACTTACTGAAGAATTTAGGTATAGTCACCCTAGAATCTGAACTGCAGTTGATTGAAGATATATGACCAGCTGAGAACTAAACATTTGCCTAGCTGAGCCCAGCCTAAACTGTTCAATTCCGGAATTGTAAAGTAAATAAAAGGGGTTGTGTTAAGACACTATACTGGTAAAATCAGCAATAGTTATGGTTAGGTAAAGGGTTTAACAGTGCTAGACAATCCATCTTGTTTGGACCTAGGTCTTAGCCAACACTGAAGAGTACAGAAGTGGGATCTTGTTTCTCTAGTAAAGAGAAAATTGGTAAAAGCTAGAAAATTTTCAGAACTCAATCTAACAGACTAACAGTAAAGGCTAGGGCTAGGTTTCAAACTCAGCAGGGAACTAGAGTGAAGTCAGTAACTTACACATGAGACGTGGTCATCCAAACTGGAAAAAAAAATTTCCCACTGAAATTCACTGAAAAGTAGAGAGTTCCGAGTTGAAAACAGTTGTCAGTTTGATCAATTCTAGCCCCAACCCCCAGTGGCTGTCTTGAGGCTGACACCAGCCTTACTAGCAAGTGGACAAAGCTAAGCTTGCAGGTGGCGGTCAGTCTTCAGTCACTGAAGCTGATGGAGAAAGGTATGAATGGGCAGGGAGACAAGGAGACAACAAGAAAGTTTAGTGCTAAGCAGAGTTGGTAAGAAGAAACTTAAATATCTTCTATCTGTCCCGGTCGTCTCATCACTTCCCTCCTTTACTCGCACCACATTGAGTCTATTTTTCAATGTTTTTCTACTGAGTTACTTACATTTTAAAAAATAATTTCAACATTATTTTAGAATCAGGGGTTCACATGTAGATTTGTTACATGCATGTTGTTGAGGTTTGGGATATGAATGAACCCATCACCAATATAGTGAATATAATATCCAACAGTTAGTTTTTCAACCCTTTCCCCCTTCTTGCCTTCCCCTAACTAGTCCCCAGTGTCTATTGTTGCATCTTTATATCCATGAGTACCCAACGTTTAGCTCTCATTTGTAAGTAGAATGTGTGGTTCTTAGTTTTCTGTTTGTGAATTAATTCATTTGGGTAATATCCTCTAGCTGCACCCATGTTGCTGCAAAGGACATGATTTTGCTATTTGAATTTTTTGATTTTGCTATTTGATTTTTTTGATTTTGCTATTTTTTATGGCTCCACATACTGAGTAAACTTTATCTTATGATGCTATTAAAAACATATGGATATAAGGCAAGGTATTGTCATCAGGTAAGTCTACACACGCCTATTGTATTATTTATACAACAGATAAAGAAGAGACATAAGTAATGGATAATGCCAAAGAGTTAATACAAATATCTGACAACTTTGTCTTTGAGACTAAATACAGAATGGAATCTTTAGAATGTTCACAGAAGCCAACAAGGAGGCCCAAGGATTTGAGTGAATAGCATCAAGTTAACAGATACTGGAGAAGATGCTCAGATACATCCTCATCTGCAGTAATTATCTTATGTTCTGGAAAACAAGTTTTTAAAAAGATCAATAGCATCAGGAACAAATAAATAAAAGAGTGTTCAGACTTTGAAAGGTCTGGCAATCCTGATTGAGGGAAATAATTTGTAAGTATTTATAATTTTTAACATAAAAAATAGGAGGCACAAAGTGAAATGGCATGATCTTTGACTATATAAAGGTCAGTAGTGTGACCGTAGGTTTATTTTGAGTGTCTATTTCTATGGCAAAAATACAGGACAGAGAGGAGGATTTCAGACTGCAAAAGACACAAGCTGGAGAAGGAAGAGAAACATAAACTTTAAAACAAAAATGAAGCTTTGGATTCACTTATATTTTGAAATTGGAAAATTATTTACTAAGTGAGATGATGTTGTGCGACTTGAGTTTTTACTACATAAAACTTGAAAAGACAACAGGCGTCTTGGAGTAGTCATCCAAAGCCAGGGGAAGCACCAACCAAGGCAGTAGAATTAAAGAGACAGGGAGAGAGAAAAAATAAGGATGCTTCTTCAATATTGCATAAAATATTTTTTCCACGTAATGATTGTATAAGTTTTTATGTTTCATAAAATAATGCTTTATTTTCTTACACTGATTATCTTTTGAATTCAGTTAATCAAAGTGAATGGCAAAGAAAAGATATTGTTCTTATAGTGGACGCTAAACATCCTCTGATTCTGGGTTCTGATCTACCACCAGATGTGGACAGCATAAGTTCTAAACCAGTAAAACATTTCTATCATTCAAATCACACACATTGTTAAAATCAATTGTCTTACCAAGACACCATAACTACTTGAAAAAAAATCATTAAAGCTAATTTGTACATCTTGACGAAAATGCACACTGTCATTTTCTGACATTTTTCTTTAAACTCATTGGGTATTACTTAGATACATCTATTTGAATTGAAAAATAATAGTTTATTATCACTAATAAGGTGAGAGCCCCAAATGCAAAAGAAACACAAATTCAGTGAGCTATTAAGGTCACCTGGTTACATTATGGAGAATAATTGAAGCCTCTATACCCTGTCACATGTCAATCTCCATTGAAAGATGCTAGGTACTGTTGAGGTTGAATTTTGACTGTGAGAAAATAGAATCTGTATAGCAGGTAAGCATATTCAACTGAAATGCTGGCTCAAACAAAGAAGAAAGCAGCCCATTATCTACTTTTAAAGGTAATATTTCAAAAGGACTTCTTTTTTAGTTCATTCCTAAGCATACTTAAGGTCACTTCTCTGGGCAGGGAAGTGACTGGTAGTATTAGCAACCCATCTCTCTTTCTGTCAGAAAGTTTTTGTGAGTATTTTTCATAGTTGATGAGTAATTTGATTCATTTTATTTAAGGAGCATCATCTTCACCAGAGAACAAAAACAGCCTATATTGGGAAATTAATTTACTTTTCTAAAAAGTAATGATAGTCTGTGAACAGTTGAAAAGAATTACCATGAGTCCACTGAGAAATAAAAAGCCCTCAATCTTGAATATAATTTACCTATTGCTCTTTCAGGATTTATCTATTTCCAACGCCAAGCAAGGTTATAGAACTTTATGTTTTAGTTGCTTAGAATATTTGTGGAATAAAAACAAGCCATATATCTTTTATTCTGCTTGAAGTTCTTTATTTATCCAGCCTTAGGAATCACTTCCTAACACAGAAAAAAATCTTATTTTCTCTATAGTCTTTAAGTCTTTGTAAGGTAGAATATGTCTTTTGGGTAGAAGAGCAACATTTCAGCTGTAAGAGATGAGAGAAAACAGATGATATTTATTGACATCACCCTTTTCACTCCTTAGGCAGCTAGTTCATCAGAAACATCCATTCTATATTTAAAGTTTTCCAATTACTGCCAAGAAATTTGCAAATTATACATATTTTTCAGGGAAATCATCTATATTCTTTTTTATTAAAATGAGGAAAAATATTTTCAAAATTTTATTGGTAGCATCCACAACTATTATGTAATATTTGGATAAAACTGATTTTTCTTTAGGAAATCTAATGCTATTTTCTTTACAGATACTCTTTCATAGTTAGCATTAAATAAAACCCAAGAAAACACACACATATACACACACACACAAAGGCTGCTTTCATTTGAATTATGCACGGATAAAACAGCAAATTTCATTCAATCAGATGTCCAGATTCTCACTTGGCTCACCTCTCCCCTGAAAACATAATTATTACTTTAAAAAAGATTTTCAAGATCTAGAAGATTCATTTATTTCCTAAGTAAATCAAAGTTTCCTTCAATTTTATATTCAATAATTATAATGCTGATACTATCTGTAAAATGCTTTATTTTTCTGATTATTGTTGTGCTATAAAAATACTTTTGATTTGAGGTCTCTCTCTTACTCCATCTCTCCTTCTCTCTCCTCTTTACTTTTTGTTCAGAGGATGCATTACAGGTCTTACCTGGAAGAAAACGCAGGAGATACCCACTAATTGTCATCAGGCTAATTTGTGACTCAGAAATTGCTGGAATGCAAATGTCAATCTGACTTCTTAAAATAAAAGTCTTTTAAAAATGTCTAAATTACACTGAGACTAAGAAGCAATTTCTTTTATTGAGCCATTTTACTTTTACAAAATGATCAGTGAGTCATTTCATTGTGGAAGGAAAATCAGAGAATGTGAGAGAGTAGAACATAAAGCAATCATCTCAACAGTGAGGATCTTAAAAATGCCTAGTAAAGAATAATTCACAAGCAACATTCCATGATGGTAAACTAAATTTTCATTGACTCTGCTTAACCATAAAATGTGATAAATTTTCATGGGTTGTTTGTTTATCAGAATTAGTAACAATTTCTGCTAGATTTTTCAGGTCTATACACACACATATACTTACATATATGTATGTGTGTGTGTGTGTAGCTACAAGGATATAGTTTGAATTCCCATTTTAAAATATAAATGGGCAAACTATTTTAGAAAATGTTTGAAACTGAGGCACAGAAAGTAGAGGTAATCATACTTTATTGATTGGTTTATTGATTCCTTTTTACACCCCTTTCCTCCCTGTTCCCATTCCTGTTTCTTCATCAATATTAACTCCATTGGTGTGTTAGCTATCTGTATTTTAAAAATATGTGGTACTGTTTTATAATATGTATTAAGCTACAGGCTTCTTCTTTTCTTATTATATTCACTCAGTTTGTATATTTAAGATCTACCCATGGCTCTCTGTGTATGTATAGTCTGTTACTTCTAAAAGCTGTAAAGTATTCCATAGTGTCATAGATTAGGCAAGAATATTGATTTTAAAAGATGGCTATATTCATTTCTATTGCTGCTGTGATGAATAACCACAAACTTAGTGGCTTAACACATATTTATTCTTTTACGCTTCTGGAGTTCAGAATTCCAAAATGAGTTGCCAGGGCTGTGTTCCCCCTGGAGTCTCTAGGAGAACCCATTTCCTTGTCCTCTCTAGTTTTGAGAGGTCAGCTGCATTCCTTGGCTTGTGACTCCTTCCATCTTCAAAGCTAGCAGTTAGCATCTTTTAGTGTCTCTCTCAGATGCCAATTTCTGACATCACATCACCTTCTCTGACTTTGATGCTCCTTTCTCCCTCTTATAATAACATTTGTGATTATGTTGGGTCTACCTAGAAAATCCAGGATAATCGCTCCATTTCAAGATCCTTAATCAATCATAGCTGCAAAGTCCCTTTTGCCATGTAAGGTGACATATTCATAGATTCTGGGAATTAGGATGTGGCACCTGTGGAAAGACATTATACTGACTACCATAATGCCAGAAAAAAATAGGGATGGGCCCAGATTTGATCCTTGACTGTCACCATCTTCACTGAGGCTCCTTAGGGCAGGTTGTGGTATTTCAAGAGAGTACAGAGATTCTCCAGAGAGCTGTGCACCCCACTGACTGCAGACTTATCATGAATCCCTTGGAAATCTTGTCAAGGCTTCAACATGTGTTCCGAAAGCATCCTTCCTGTTATTCCCTCACCAGTGAGGCTGCACACTGTATGTTACAGGCTTCTAACACATAACCACATAACCTCAAATGTCATCATCTCCTATTTTAGAAAGCTAACCACTTTTGTCTGGTCTGGCTACTCCTGACTTCTCCAAGACTATTTCCTTCTTGCTCACAGTTTACCCAGCTCCATTGCTTAAATGAGCCTCATCTTTCTGAACAGAAGACTGGGTGGTACTGTTGGGTGTATTCTTTTCTGGGTGTTGTTTTTTGAAACAAACACAAGAACTCCTTATAGTTAATAACATGAAGATTTAGTTATTCTTAAGATGGCCAGGCACACTGCTACACCAAAGAGGTGGAAAATAAATCACACCGATTACTAAATAGATTTCCCTACAAAATAAACAGATGTACTTTATTTTTTAATAGTTTTGTTGATTTTTGGTTATACTAACTTCATGGGATTAAGGACAGTAGCCTGTGAGGGTACCCTAATCACAAATGGACACTGAAAAAACCTGCGAATTCAGATAGGCATGTGTAATCTTTATCGACATACTTAGATGTACTGATTATCAGCTTTTTCTGCACCTTGTGCCAATTGACCAGCTTTTTCTTCTTTTCCCCACACTGGGGGAATGCAACTGATCCAAATGCATTTTCTTTCAAACATTTTTTAACTTCACTTTTGATTGGCTTGTGGCTCCTGCTGATTGACAAGCAAGTCTACAGCTGTGGGTTCTCTTTTGAAGCTATTTTATCGTTCCTCTTTGACTCTCCTTTAATTTGATTGGATTCACTCTTGGAGCACCCTGTGGAAAGAACCCTGATTACTCCCTGTTCCCCTGCAAGTTGGTAGATGGCAAAGTGCGTTCAGAGGTCTTATCCTTCCTTTGATAGGATGGGCCGCCTGTGAAAGCCCTGCAGTGCTTATCTGTGCTGGCAGATAACTGCTCCCAGGTTTAAACTTCAAAGGCAAAACCCAGGCAGCCCCAAAGAAGGAAACTTCAGTCAGCTTCAAGGTGTGAGGGAGCTGGTCTTGTGGCTACTTTTGGAAATGTGAAAGGCACACTGAGAAATCAGGCTAGCCTTAAGATCTTGAGGTCACTTTTTTACATTTGGGTGGTAACTGCGGGGTCCTGGGGCACGGACACCAGCTCCTTTTTTTACAGGCAAAGACAGTGAGACTCCCCACTGAAGGCCTGACATTGGGTGCAGGTACTGACTTTGTGACCAAAGAATCAGAAGGTGCAGTGAGAAAGTGGACTCCCACAGGACCACTCATTAACTGCAACCTGACAAGGAAATTTCTGCTGAATGGGAGTGATTTATGGCTGAAACTGATAAACCACTTGCATATAGCAATTAGGCTCAAGATTCTATGAGAAATTTTCATCAAATATATATATTTTTCCAAGCATGGATATCTGCTAATGTCTATATTTTTCTAACCCTAAAGTTTGGATGGCTAAAATGTCAAAGAAACATATATTCTCAAGTTCAGCCTCCCCCTGCTGCTAAAGTTCATGACGATCTCTTTTCTATTTTCTCTTTCCTTCTCTCTCTCTCTCTCCACTACCGAGACCAGCTCGGTCATGGAGACCCCAACCCAGCAGTGCTGAAGGAAATAAGAAACAAACACAAAGATACAGTGCAAAGTGGGACAGAGAGCTAACAGCCTTCTGAGCTGAGAGCCTCAAGCAGACGCTGACCCACCTATTTATTCTCTCTGAACAGGTGATTATTATTAACAAGCAGGTGTTCTGTGTTTTCTTATAGAACAAAGATAAACTAGGCAGGCAGCGGGTGCTTGTTCACTGGTCAAAGATAAACTAGAAAGTATTCTCCATGAGGGAGCAATGAGGGCAGGGTCACATATCCCGTTTACAAGTAGTTTAACTGGTATATGATATACATATACTGTTTACTATTTTAGAACATCCTGAGCAGTTTTCCACTTGGGGGGCTGGCTCAGTTTTCCTTGTCACTGTTCTCAGCAAACAATATAATCCATCACACATGTTAGGACTTGTCCCAGCAACATACCATGTATATTTATAGATATAGATATATATTTTACATATATTTATAGATATAGACATATAAAGTAATTTAACTGGACTCACTCATGGAACATACAGTGGAGAAGACCCTGCTTATTCCCTTTTTCATTGCTAGTATGTATATATGAAAGAAAGAAAGAAGAATAATTAGAGCAAGTCCCTCATTCTCACTGCTCCAAGCCTCTGCTTACTTTGTGATAGTCTTTATCCCGCAGTTTCTTAACTTTGCTAAGCATTATTTTTGTCTCCTCAAAGAAATAAGTGTCATAGTAATAGTATCAACCTTGTATGGTTATTGTGAGGGGCTAATGAGAGAATATGATTGAAGTGTTCCGTAGATGTAATTGGTTATGATGAAAATTATTATCACCCCCTTCCTGATTATTCTAAGAAAGGCTCTTGCTCAGTGTGTCTGTATATGTGGGAGCTGAAGTTGGAAAAAAAGGGAAGGAGGTTAATCTAGTATCCACACTCACAGCTGCTGTCCATGACTTATGATTAGATCACTCTGCCCTGTTGTCTTTTCCTGTCACTTTCCTTTTGATCCTTTGAGTTTTGTCCTCCTACTTGGTTGCTGTCTACTCCATTGTCAACTTCCAGACCACAGATCTTCATGAAGGCTGGGGGTGGCTGTCAGTGCTAGTGCTGTGCCTGCCAAACTCAAGTCTCTGGGGCTTTTCTTGCTTTTCTAACAGGGAATGTCTTTTGTAAGCAGTTGTTGGATGGTTGGAGGAAGTGCAGTGAGTTGCAATTTGGTAGCAGTGGTGATTGGAGCAAGTGAGTGAGGGTGACTCTATGATATGGCTTGGCTGTGTCCTCACCCAAATCTTATTTTGAATTGTAGTTTATATAAGCCTCAGGTGTCATGGAGGGACTCGGTGGGAGGTAATTAAATTATGAGGCAGTTACCCCCATTATGTTCTCATGATAGTGAGTGAGTTCTCATGAGTTCTGATGGTTTTGTAAGGGACTTTTCCCTCTTTGCTCAGCACTTCTCCTTCCTGCTGTCAAGTGAAGAAATACATGTTTCTTTCCCCTTCTGCCATGATTGTAAATTTCCTGAGGTCTCCCCAGACATACTGAACTGTGACTCAATTAAACTTCTTTCTTTTATAAACTACCCAGTCTCAGGTACATCCTTATAGCCACAGAGATTACTCAGGCACATTAGTTATCTTCAGAGTTTGCCTTCTTGAATCATAACTGTGGATTTCAGTAATGGACTAATATACTCTATTTTTCATACAGGATATCATGCAATCACGAAACAGTTACTTGGTACCTATGGCATGCCAGGAACTGGTACAAGGAGTGGAGATGCAACCTAGAATAAGAGTGAAAAGTCTCCGCTTTTGTTGAGTTTGTCATGTAGTCAGGAATACAGGCAAGTAAAGAAGACATTGTATTTGCAATAGACTAGAGTGTGTTAAGTGTTCTGATATAAAAAGTGCAGAGTTCTAAAGGATCATGTATGAGAAAAGCCTAAGTTTCCTGGATGATTGTGTGTTCAGGCAGTGGGTAGGAAAAGATGATTGAAGAGAATGCCACCAAAGCTGAGATCTAAAGGATAAGGAGGAATTAGCCAAGACTTTATAAAAAGAGGGGAGCATGTTCCAAACAAAGAAGAAGTATGTAAAGGCAAGGTAATGCGGCTCATTCAGGGAGCTGAAAGTCATTTACATAAGGGTGAAGTAGAAGACACAATTGCAGAAAACGTGGTCAGAGAGGAAACTGGTGACTTGAATAAGCTCAGATCATGTATGCCTTCAAATTCATGTTAAATAATTTGAACATTATTCTAAAAGCTTGAAGATAAGAAGCATACATGGTTAGATGATTCTGGCTGTAGCGTACTGAAAGGAAGTGGAGAGGAGTAGAAGGGAAGCATGGCGACCCGTTAAGAGACTCCTGATCACTCCTCAGCAATTGCATAGCATTTCACAGGTTTAAATAAAATATTGGTTGGCTGCTTTTCTGTTATTTTCATCCCTTATTCCTTCCTGTCTCCATTGTTAAGCACAATTATTGGCATAAAAGAGGTTTTTAATACCCATTTTTAGACTGCATTCTAGGCTGGGCAATAGAACAAGAATCCCGTTCTCTCTCCCTCTTTCTCTTCCTCTTTCTTTATCTCTTACATTCTTTTTTTTCCCTCTGTCTTTCGCTTTCTTTCTTCTTTTCTCTCTTTTTCTTTCTTTAAAAAAAAAAAAAGAAGTGAATGACTTTAGGTGAACGTTGAAAGTCTGATGCCACCATAAGCTTCCTTATCTTTGCAGTATTCCAAATAAATTTCTTTCAGGTAAGAGTGCAACTATGGCCCCTCTTATTTAAGTAAGAAATAATTGGGATTATAGCCTGTATTTGGCAAATTGATAGAAGAAAACGCCAACCTGTTTTGTCTGGAGGATAGAAAGTTATTCAGATGCTAAGATAGAAACTAATCCCTCAGGAGGTAGGCTATGAGAACTTAGCCTACCTTTTCATTCTGTCCCACCTGTTTAACTCCTAAATATCCCTCAAGATGCTGCTTAAAAATAACTTTCTTTTTTTATGTCTTTATTTTAATGCTTACCACTGGCATACTGAAATTATTTACTTAGATGTTTGTCTCACCACTACATAAGGAAATTTTCCAGGGGAACAATTTTGTTAGCACAAAGTAGAATGCACAGCAGTAAGTTCTTAACATATTTTTGTTGAATAAAATCTATTTATATCTTCCTTGATGACTGTCAAAAAAACTATTTAAACCATGAATAATTAATAACATAATTAAGTTCTATATCTTCACTGAAGCACATCAAAATAAAAAGTGCATTTATGGGCCAAAAAAAAAAAAGACATAAGTAGAAAGCCAATTCAAAACAAGAAAAATATCTGCAACTCCTATCACATAGATATGATTTATTTCCTTAATATGTAAACCCTTAGAAATTCAGATGAAAAAGATCAATCAGCCAAAAGATAAATGAGCAAGGACATGAATCGAGAGTTCACATAAAAATGACCCTTAGTAAGAAGACGCTCAACCTTACCCGTACTTTTAAAAATGCAAATAAAAACAATACTGAGAAGCCATTCTCATTTATCGTGTTGGCAAAAATCCAGAAATTCAATAATATACTCTATTAGTGAGACTGTGGGAAAACAGGCACTCTCAACATTTCTGGAGGAATGCAAGTGGTACAGCTCCTAGAGGGGACCATGTGGCAATTTCCACACAATATTACAAATGCTTTCACCCTTTAACTCAATTAACCTATGATAGAGAATTTATGCTACAGAAATTTCTGCATGGTTACAAAATGGCATGCACAAGTGATGTGTTGTAGTATTGTTTGTAATAGCATCGGAAACAAACCATTTCCATAAATAGAGGACTGGTTAAATAAAGTGCAGTATGTCCTCAAAATGGAATACTAGGTGCTGTAAAAGAATGAGGACACCCTCTCTGTTATATTGTGGGAGGGTATCAGGATAGAAGGCCCAGAAGAAAAGTTCAGAATAGTGAACACATTATGATGCCCATAGTGTCATAAAGAAGAGGAAAAAAATATATACTTGTTTTGGTTTGCAACTGCATACAGGTATACTGTGGAAAGGTATACTGTGGGGATGGGGGCCAACCGGGTGGATAGAATAGAAGCAAAACTCAATGTATACCATTTTTATTTTAAAAGTCTGTGAATTAAAAATAACAATAATAAACCTGTGAATTATTACTTATTAAAAATAAAAAAACTTAAATCCTACACTTTGCACATGGTGTTTACAGCCAAACTGCATGTTTATATTTCTGCCTCACTTACTACATCAGTGAATTTCGGCAAATTTCTTAACCCCTCCCTGTCTTGAAGGAATTTGATGAGTTAATAAATACAAAGGAATTAAGCCTGAAACACAGTAAGTTCTACATGACTGTAGTCTGTTATTAATATTGCATTTAACAACAATTTTGAATAACTCTTTAGCCCTTTAGTGATAAGATTTCCTGAATCCTTCTGATATTCCTAACCTCCCCTGCACCCCTCCCTGAAAGGTGGTAAAACGAATGCCAAGAGTAGTATCAAACAGCACTGAGCCGGGGCCAGGTACAAATACAGGAGCCAACACACGGGCATTGCCACATCATTCCACATCATGCATATGGAAATCCTAAGACACAAGGTCATTGATTTCTATTTCTTTTTAGCAAATCAAAAAGAGAATATAATACATTGGAATCGTGAGGCATTATGAATGTACAAAGTGTTGCAAGGTGTGCAAGACAGCTATAAAACACAGCCCCTGAAAGCATCTGATGCAATTCTTGATGAAATCAATAGATGACATCTTTCCTTGACACCCAGAAAATGGGAGTCACTGTCAGATTGGGAGTTTCTAGAGAGAAACTCTAAATAAATATGCAGCAACAGGTTCCATAGCACTACTCGTATTTACAGTTTTGAACACACCCACCCTATGGTTGCTTATTTAAAAAAAGACTCATTGATGCAGAAATGATATAATCAGCAATGTCGGTAAATTTGCCAACTCCCTTTGGATGGCTTATGTTGCCTGTTTCTGTGGAAAATGAATTTGTGCATGACATTTTGATGTTTGGATTATCGGATAACGCCAATTCAAAACAGCACAAAGAAACAGCTTAGGTATTTTTCCTTCTAATCAAAAAAAGAAGCCTAACACATTGTGAAGAAATTGTGCCCCCTGCTGATTTAATTTGATATTGGTTTTTTGGGTTTTTTTTTAAAGGCCTGCAGTGCCGCAGGGTAGTGCAGTGTCTTCAAGGTCAGTAATTTACATGTCCTCTAAGAGGCTAAGGCAGCCTCTCCATGCAAATAGGAACATTTTGCTTGATAGCGACCTTGGAAAAAAGGAAGCAAAGGAGGAATGCCTCCTTTTATGAGCTATGTGGAGATATTCGTTCCAATAACCTTCTCAGTATTCCCCGTACCTTTAGCGACTCTGAATAGGGAAAGCAAGCAAGCAGTGCAGAGAGAGGAGCTGGTTGCTGGTGAGCACACGCCCTTTGTGATTGCTCTTCACTTCAGGACCAGAGGACCGTAGAGCTCCGTTCATTGATGGAGTTTATTCAGTCTGCGAAAACTATTATCACCAATGAATAGCAGTCACGACGGGGCATTCCAGATGCTCAGATGTCATTCTGTTAACTTGGTTTGAGCCACCCTCCAAAAGTCTGCAGCCCTGGACAGTATCGTTAACCAGGGATGTAGCATTAGTAACGGTAGCCTCCTTCTGTGGTCCTCATTTTCATCTTGATGCTTTGTTCCCTTCTTGCTTGTTGCCCCACCTGGGCTTTTAATCTGTTTTCCTAGGCTGGTACTTATTTCCAACAAGCTGCCAAATAATCTCCCTGGAAGAGTCAATGGACTTTTTTTTTCCTGTTCTTTGTGTTTTTCTTTTTTGTGTGTTTTGTTTCGTGTGTGTGTGTGTGTGTGTGTATGTGTGTGTGTGTATCCTTGTATTTTGCTTATGTCCTTCTTCTGATATTTGCATCTTTAGGAGAAATTCCTGAATGAACACAGAAAGGACTTTAGCAATGCATTCGGCCTTGGAGAAGATAAAGGAGGAAGTTTTCTAAGATGGGGAGGACCTTTCCTCATGCCTCTCTTAGACAAGGCCACAAGCTGCATGGCTGCTTGTCTGCCAACTGTGACGAGAGCAGCCTCTTCCAGTCTACAGGATGCAATACTTTGTCCAAGATTCAGTTAACAGGTAGGTAGTAAATTCTGTCTTTTCCCCTCCTCTTAACTTAAAAGGGCTTTCAGTCTTTCCAAGGACCCTTTGCTCTTTGGTTAGAATTGCCAGATTTAGCAAGTAAAAGTCCAGTGCACCCACTTTGAATTTTAATATAAATTTCAGATAATGATTTTTTTTTAAGTATTTGTATTTGTTATCTGAAATTCAGATTTAACCGGGCTCCCGTACTTTACCCGGCAGCCCTATCTTTGATTGAACTCTGTTATCACGCTCTCTGTTTTGCAGGGCATTCTAAATTGAGCTGAGTGACTGCTGAGCCAGGGCGGGAGGTCATGGGCCTTGGAGCCCAGGTGGCCTGGGTGGTGCGTGTCCCAGCTCTGCTGTCTTAGGCGCTCACCTCCCTCTAGCGGCCTCCAAAGCCATCACACCCGCCTAGCGGAAGCCCTTCTGGGAGGCTGCTGTCGGCTCCAAACCCGGAAAGGGTAAGTCTGAGAGAGCCCACCCTCAAGGGCTTTCTCCTGGAGGGCTGCGGTGGAGGCCGGCACAAGGAAGTGGCCTTGTTCCTGGTAGCGGAAACGAAATTTCCCTTGTTTCACTTAAAAATACAATGGAAAAAAATACGTCTGTACAACAGCCTAAGTTGACAGATGATGTCTAACCCTGGGCTGTACTCACCACCAAACACTGATAGATATTGTCATTTTCATGCTAAAGAGACTCCATTCACCCCAAATAATTTATCAAGGAGTATTCATGTAGACGGCAAGTTTGGGAAGGTGGAGATGCTTATCTGTCTCTGTGATGTCCCTGTGCCTGATAGCCAGTAAATAAGTTTAAATTAATTGACATTGAAATACACTACAGGCTTGGAATTAAAAACAAAGAGGAAAACTATTCCTACCCTCAGAGAATAATCACTTCATCACAGAGATGATGGCTGAAGTGCTTTTATGCTCAGCAACAACTATGGAATTGGGTCTTGGAATTGTACTTCCTCTTTTAACAGGAGATGGATGGCTGGAGTCTGGGCCAGCCGATGAAGGATTGATATGCGTGAGACTGTTTTACAAAACACTGCTTTTAGTGTTTAATGACACAGGATAGTGTCTAGAGCACTGGTGTGGAGCCAGAACATGGGTTCTAGAATCCAGAGATGACTCCCAGATTACATCTGAGTTCCTTCAAGGACAGTTTCTACAACGTAGGTGTTCCATGATTACTCATTTAATGAATGTATGGGACTGTATCTATCACAACCATCTCCACACTCGTTGGCTTTAGTGGAGTCAAGGCCAAGGGAGAGATTTCAATGACAGAATTCTGGTGATAGGGTCCCCTACCACCAATTAAGGGGTAATTAGGGGAAAAGATAGCTTTTAGTCTCCCTCAAGCCACGCAAACAAAGATACGGAATCTAAGCAAAAGCAAATGCCTTGCTTTACAGTTTCAAGACAAATCCCCTGGAAGTTGCCCCTTTTAAATAGATCATCTCTCAGCCTTGCTACACAGATACACTGGATCCTTACTGCTTAGTAACCATGTTAGCCCTGATCTGTAATCTCACTAAGTAGGGTGGTAGGTATTTGCTCATGAAATTGAGACAATAGGTACTCACACTTTTAAAAGTAACTCATAAGGAAGGGAATAATAATTACATAAGAGCATTTACTATGTTCCAGGCTCTATCTCTTGTTATCTCATTTAATCTTCACTGTAACCCTGTAAGTTTATGATTGCCCACATTTTTACAGATGTGGAAATGTCAGCTTAAAGAAGTGAAGTAACTTGGTGAAGGTCATACAGCCAATATGCAAACGCACATCTGCCTTATTCAGTTCTTTCTAACATACGACGCTGGTACTCAAATACATGAGGAGACCTGTTAGTATACCTCGAAGCAGAATCAAATAGAAAATGTTTGCTAGAAATGAAAAAGCAAGCATCAGGGGAAAATATGGAAAGGTCAACCAAAGGGTGAATGGGCTTTGTCCTTTCTCCACTGGAGCTCTAAGCTAGGAGGACTGGGTCTCGACAGCTCATTCCTTTAGAAATAAGGTTGTTTAGATAACAAAGAAGGCAGTGATTCCAAAATCTTTCTCAGCTTTTAAAATCCACACATTTTCAGGCCTTAGCTCCTGGGTATTCTGATCCAGTACTACTGGGATGGGGCCCTGGAATCTGAAATTTTAGCAAACATGGCAAATTTGAAACCCAGGGGATTTGATGTTATCTAATGTTTAATTACTCCTCCGATCAAACACTTAGGGTAAATTCTTATGGTAACTTTCTAACAAATATTTGTATTATTATTTGTATAAGGTTATGTTAGGAAAGGAACAGCTAAGGCACTCATTGAATGAGCTGGTATATTTCTAGAGAGCAATATTAATATATCAGCAATCTGCTGTTTTTTCCTATGCCATTTCACTGGCATTTGACAGCTTAAAACACAGCCCAGTGGAGATGTCAACTCCTTAAATCTGGTAATTCCACTTTATATTGGATTATAAAAGGTTATGTGGGATAAGAACCTTAGAGCATTCAAAGAACAGTTAATCTCATGAAAAGAAAGATTTTGGAACCAAAATGTAATAATGGTTGTTTTAACTCTATGTTCTTTCAGTCATTTAGATCCTCTATTCATTCTCTGAACAAGCATTTTTAAAGTGCTTGCCATGTTTCAGACTATGCTAGGAACTATGAAGAAGGAGGAATAAGAATTGCTTGGTTTCATTAACCTTAGTGTGTATCACACCTTGTGAATCCTGTGAATAAAGAGTCTGGGTAAACGAAGGTCAATAAATAAAAATAAAAAAGATTACAGATGTTCCCACAGTGAAAGTGGTCACTGTGCACACTGGTGTTTACTTTAATGGACACATGAATGGGAATGGTGTCAGCGCCGTACTCTGAGTATCATCAATTGACTCATGAAAAATACAAAACACTTTGAAAGGAAGTAAAGAGGCTGTGTTACATTTTCTACTTTGAGACCCATCTTGCTAAATCAGAGAGTCACTGGAATAGACTTAATATTAAGACCAAACAAGGATTTTGTTTCAAAAAACTTGAAACAAGGATAGTTTCAGGGTTTTTGAATAGGTATTTCCTTCTTTCCCTGTTACCACATGTTGGTTTTCCTAATTATTTAACTCTTAGCCCATCCAATACTATCCCTCCTTGTCAATTTACACCACCCATACTCTTTTGGGTAATTAGGATTTCCTTCTTTAGGCATCACTCCTGGCACATAATTTTCATTATCTTTAACTTATCTTACTTATCTCAGTGTGAGAAACTCATCTAAATACACCTATGCACTTCCTTTTGTAGACAGGATCATAACATTTGTAATTTGTCTCTGTTGTAGTTGAGTAAGTTACTTAGATGATTTTACATGTTCTTTTTGTTTCTTTACTTATCCTCTGTCTACATTTCTGACAATGTCACCTGCTCCAACATCTAAGGTTAAATCTTTACTGGTTGGACAGGTGAGTAGTTGATATATGACTAACAGGCAATTCTCCTTCAGGAAACTCAAGATTGTGTAAGTATGCCTGATTCATCCCTGCTGCTGCAACTGAAACATGTAATAAAAGAGCAATAACAAAGAGAGGCAATGATGACAGCTTAGCTGCAGCATCTCGTTCTCTAGCTCAACAAGCCAACAGGGAAATTATGACCCTGTGAAACAAGTAGCTCTCAAAATCATTCCAGTCATTCCAAAGAGTGATGTGATATTTCTTTACATGTTCACAATGAAGATACTATGTTGTTTAATTGATGTTTTTTTTTAAGTGTGTTCTGTTGTTTCTATGTCTCTCCCTTATAAGGCTCCATACTGTAATTCAGCTCAATTTTTGTTCAACAGATATTTCTTAAACACCTCCTACATGCTAAGCACTGTGCTAGGAGCTATAAATATCATTAGGTGGATACAGACATGGCTGTCTTCTGGTACATTCTTTTTCTATCATTTAGTCAGAGTCATCTATTTTTAAATATATTGATAATGGGTCCAAATATAAGAGTATGAGGTTAAAAGCATGGGCTCTGATTAGAGAGACTTGGTGATGAGCCTTAAGCTTATCACTGTTATGGTGGTCATAGACTTACTTGCATGTACTACCGAGCCTTTATTTTCCCGTTTGTGAAATAGAGTCACATTAGTACCTGCTTTCCAGAATCGTTTTGAAGATTAAGTGAGATAAGTGCCCCAGTGTCTTGAATTTAGCAAGTGTTAAAAAAGTGAAAGTTCTTATTAATTAATAATATGATTTTCCTGAGCATGTATGCACAGATTCACTAGTTCTCTTCTAGAAGGTGAGGGACCTCCTTGAACCTCATAAGAAAAGCTTTTGTCAAAGGTTAAAAGTAATGTGTAACTGAATTCATAACAAGCTTGTTGTTGAATAGTCAACCAGGAAATGTTAGGGTTAAGATTTCTCATGACAAGTAAAATCAAGAGAATATGAACTGGTGCTGTTAATGCTAAGTTCCTTTTCTTTAAAAGATATTTTCTCTGTTTATTCTGAATAAAACAAGTTTTGAGAGAGGCCATGAAATAATGGTTCTGTGGTTATTAGGTCATCTTCAGAAAGTGCTATACAAAATATTATGCATTATATATTCACTTATTAGCGTATTAAAAATTCAGGGAATACTAGCAGAAAAGAAGCCGGTTTTAATTTCTTATCATTTCCCAAATTCATTTGTCTGTAGGATTCTTTGTTTGTTGAATACCATCAATTAGCATCTCAAGGACCACCCTTTGGGAAATGCTACTGAGAGAAGCTAAGAACTTGCCTCATATTTGTCAAGCACTGAAAAGAATTCATACTTGGGAAACTGGCAAACTGTTTTTCTGACCCTGACCCTTACCAGTAGTATAACCATGGGCAAGTCACTTGATTTCTTCACGTATAAAACAAAATAATAATACATCCTCCATGGACAGCCATAGAGAGAAGATTCATTACAAAATGCATTTATGGTAGGAACAGAAGTTGGCAATAAAAGTTAATATTGTCACAATATGCATCCTAATTTATGCCAAACTCATTGCAAGGAAGCAGGTCTTAAAAGTAAAGTCTTGGAAGACTGGGAAGAGTTTGGGTGTGTTCAGGACATAGCTATTGACTAAAGTGTGAGGTACATGTAGAGAAAGAGGAGGAATCAAGGCTGGGAAGACAGAAAAGAAGGAAGATAATTCGATGCTGGGGTGTTGAGGACACTAATAGAAATGGTAAAAAAAATGTGAGTAGGAGTGGCTGAAGGGTAAAGTTAGACTCTTTTTTGATATGCTAGTTTGAAGAGCAAACAAACCATCCAGTTGGCAATTCCATTTATCTAGATCTTAGGAAAGAGTTCAGAGCTTGTGAAACAGGAAACATTAGCACATTATTGTGAAATATTTGAAAGAAGAATTGTTTCTTATTCAGCTGCATGTATTCTGTGTTCAACCTGGTGTCCGGTGCATAGTAGAAGCTCTTAAAAATTTGAGAAACGAATTAATCAATGAACAAATTAATTGTCTGTAAGCCTAACAAATCAAAGTAGATTCCAAGTCATATAACCAGAGCAGAATAAAACATCAGTTGATTGAATGAAGTGATAGTTGAACCCCTGGAATTGGGAAGATCCACAATTAAAGGTACATAGAGAAAAAGAAGAGGACCAAGGACAAACAAAGAGGTACAACTTATTTGATGGCTGGCAGGAACTGTAGAAAACAGAGTCAGAGAGACTGAAGGAGAAATGAGTGTTTTGCAAAAGGACCGGAAAGAAAGGAGAAAGTGGGTGTCAATGATATAAAATGATTCCGGGAGATCAAGTAAAATGAGACTTATCTTCCACAGATATCACTCTTTTAGCTATGCTTTACGAAGAGCAGCATGACTAGGGTCCAGAGCCCTAATGTCTGAGATGTGGGCGATACAGCCTGTGTAGAAGGAAGACCTCCCACCCCCACCCCCACATATATACATTGTTGGAATTTAAACTTAAAATAGGCTCTACAACAGAAGGAAACCAGAAATCTAACTTGGTTCTTTTGGTTTTAACATAGAATGATTATTTTAAAGCTTTTAATTATGGAAAATTTTAAACATAGGCAAAAGTAGAGAAGTGTAATGAACTCCAGCGTACCTATCACCAAAATTGGACCATTATCAACTCATTGTCAATTTTGTTTTGTGTGTACTTCCACCCACTTTCCCACACACACACTGGATATTGCAAAGCAAGCACCAGATACTATGTCATTTTACTCATACATATTTTTGTGTTTCTAAAAGTTTAAGGATCAGTCTAAAATTGCAATCACAATAATATTATTGCACACCAAAAAATTCAAATTGTTTTTTAATATCACAAATAACCAGTATTCCAATGCTCCAGTTATCTCATTCAATGTCCTTTGATGTTGTTTCTGTAGTTTGTTTATATAGGGACCTACATAAAGTCCATACAGTGCAACTGGTTGATCTATCTTTATAGATAGTGGTTCTTGAAGACTCATTTTCCAAGGTACCCATAAGTCTGTAATTTCTGTGCAGAAGACTATGATTAAAGTCATCTTCAGGATAAACTAGTAATATTTTCTTCACAAAGACAAATATATATACATACAGAAGAGATACTATCATTTTTAAATACAACAACTAGCACCAGAAACCAAAATGTCTTTCCCCGAGTAAAAGGACTGGTGGTGTCATTTAAATTCCCTTGTGGATTAGTCTTTTCTCTGCAAACATTTCTGCACATATTGGTCACACAAATAAATGATTCATTAGTATTTTTGATAGCTTTGATAGTTAAATACCTTTGAGGATACTACTTATGCTAATAAAAACATTCTTATGGTGCACAATGCAAGCTTTATTAATAGGTGAGGAGGAGAGCCTCCTGGGTGTGGAGAACTCTATTGCCAGCACAACCTAAGGTCGGGTCAAGAGAAAAGGAAAGAGTCAGGTCAAGAGGAAAGAATATGAAGCAGAGAAGAAAAAATAAGAAAAAAAATCTTTGTTTTAGAAACTCATAGCCAGAAAAGAAAACTTGAAATGATGCTTTTTCATTCATGCTTCCCTGGAAGGAAAGAAGGCGCTAAAATAACAGAGGAGCTAGCCTAGAGAGAGCACACAGGATAGGCATGCTATCTAAATTAACTCATTTAATCCTCACAATAACCATCTAATGTCAATACTATTGTTTTGGAAATTTAGAAGCAGAGGAAAATGGAGGTTAAAAATCCCCATCTCCAAAGGAGCATAGCAGTATTTTTGCTACCTGGAAAGAAAGGCAATGTTTTTCCTACATATGTCAGGGAGTAACTGGGCTTCTTTTCCTTTGGATAGCAAAGAGCACTTAGACATCAGACACCCTCAGGGTGGGTCCCTTTTGAGAGCAAGCTCTGAGGCAACATGCAGATCTAGGGGTTCAAAGCAGAGCACGCGATCATCTGGAGAGACCTGATGCTCATTGAGGAAGGAGGGAAAATGATATTACATCCCCACCTTAGACATGGAAGAGTTGTGAAATGAGGGTAAAGGGGACCCTCCAGAAAGGAAGACAAGGAAGAAGCTAGGACACGCCAGCCAACCCTGCCCACATGTCAGTGAAGTTGAGAAATTGATGCTGTTTATGCTTGTTGAGAGCTCCCATGGCTTTTCATGAACCAACCCAATGTTTTCTGTGTTTTTTCACCTACTTTCTTACAGCCTATAAGAAAATCTACAACAAAAAACTCCTGCCAGAAGAAAAGAGTCGTGTGTTTGCATTGGAAATGGCAGGTTAAAGAAAAACTTGAAGAATTCCAAAGGATCCTAGGAAAAGGCATCCAAAAGGAAGCAATGTGTTGGTAGCTGGTAAAGCAGAGGTAAGGAGGCTTAAGAATAAAAGGAATAAATTATAAACCTGTTTTAAGAGTGAGAGTAGCTTAAGGCTTTAAGATTTATCTTTGAGGAAGAACTTGTCCCTTGACAACAAGCAATTTCAGCATAATTAAAAAGAAATCCTTTTAAAAGTTTATATTACAGTCATACGGGGCTCAAGGCAAATTGTTAAATATGCTTCTGACCCTCATTTCAACCTTAGACATCCTCTTACCTTTCCACTGTAAGACTTTCGAGGACTGTTTCAAAATTGAGATACACACATATACACTTGCGTGTGCACACACATATACACTAACATATTTGAACTATGCTATTTCAAACTCATGGAAATGTCAGCTCACCAATTGTTCCGATCAGAATGGGCCTTGGTAATAAATGAATAACCCTGGTTCTTAGCCCAGTATTAAATCTTAGTAAAAGATAATGAATAAGAACACAGCTTTCCCAAAGACCTTTATGCTTTTTGTATGATACTTGAACATTCTCATGCTCACATGTATAAAATCAATTTATTATTTAGCTAACTTTTGATTCTAAGTGACAGAAAAGTTTGAAGTCAGGAAAAGGAATCATCATATTACATAACTGGCATGACCAGAAGTGCAGTTGGCTTCAGAGAGTTTGATCCAAGACAATGTTAGCAAGATATTTTCTCTCTATTGCTATCTGATATGGTTTGAATGTTCCCTTTATATCTCATGTTGAAATTTAGTTATCATTGTGATGGTATTAATAGATGGGCTGGGAAACAGAGTAAAATAGTGGAATAGAAGCCTGCAACATTTGTACCCCCTGCAGGCATGCCAAATTTTCACAACTATCTGCACACAGAAAAGCACCATCACAAGAACCAAAAATCAGGTGAGCAACCACAGTAACTGGTTTTAACTTCATATTATTGACAGAGGCAATGAAAAGGGTTGAAGAGACAGTCTTGAGTTGCCGACACCATTTCTCCCCCAGCCCTGGCAGTGGCCGTGTAGCACAGTCTATGCACTTTGGAGAGGGAGAGCGCAGTGACTGGGGTACTTTACCTTGAACTCAGTGCTGACCTGTTACAGCAGAAAGCAAAGCCATGCTAGGTTCAGCCATTGCTGGCACAAGGAAGGTGCATATGAAGCGGACCTAGTGAGAGGGGAATTACCCATTCCATCAAGTCAGAAGTCAAGTTTCTTGGCAAGCCTCACCATAGCAGGCCGAAGGACTCTGGGGCTCTAGGTAAACTTGAAAGAGTCTAGGACACAAGGACCGCAATTTCTAGGGAACTCCTAATGCTGGGCTGGGCTTAGGGCCAGAGGACTAGGGAGACACCAGTTGGAGCAGCTAAGGGAATGCTTGCGCCAATCCTCCCCAAATCTGAGGCAGAACAGCTCACAGCAACAAACGTGTCTCCTTCCTTGTGCTTAAGGGGAGGAGAGCAAAGAGTAAAGAGAACTTTGCCTTGCATCTTGGATACCAGCTCAGCCGCAGTAAGATAAGACATCTGAGACATGCTAACTGCAAGGGTGACCTAGCACAACCCCAGCTATGGTGGCTACAGTGTAAAACTCCATCCGTTTGAGAAAAGCAGAGGGAAAAATAGAGAGAACTTTGTCTTGCACCTTAGATACCAGCTCAGCCACAGCAGGATAGAGCAACAAGCAGACTCTTGGGATTCCTGAGTTCAGGCCTAGGCACTTGGATAGTATTTGTGGACCTGCAAGGGACCAGAGGGGAACCCACATCCCTGAAGGCTGAGTCTCAGGCCTGGCAGCATTCACTACAAGCTAACTGAAGAGCCCTTGGGCTTTAAGTGAGCTTCGGCAGTGGTCTGTCAGACCGCTCCCCACCCCCATGGGCCAGTGGGGTGATGCCAACAAGGAAAAGCTCCTCTGCCTATGGAAAGGGGAAGAAAAAATGGGAAGAACTTTATATTGTGTTTGACTGCCAGCTTAGCCATAGTAGAATAGAACATAAGGCAAATTTCTAAGGATTTTAACGCCAATCCCTGGCCACCAGACAGCATCTCTGGATCTGCCTTGGGCCTAGAGGACCTTACCACCCTGAAGAGGACACAACATGGCTGGCTTTGCTATGTGTTAATTGTAGAGCCCTAGGTCAGTGAGTGAACAAAGGTAGCCAGGGAATGGTTACAGCAGGCCTTGGGCAAAACCTAGTGCTGTGCTGGCTGCAGGTCTGACCCAGTGCAATCTCAGTGGTGCGGCCACAGGGATGCTTATTACATCATCACACCCCTAGTTCCAGGTAGCTCAGCACACACACACACACACACACACAGAGAGAGAGAGAGAGAGAGAGAGAGAGAGAGAGACTCCATTTGAGATAAAGTAAAAGAAAAAAGAGTTTCTTCCTAGTAATCCAGAAAATTCCTCTGTATCTTATTCAAGACTGCCAAGGTGGTATCTCTATGAGTCTGCAAAAACCACAGCAATATTGAGCTTAAGGCCCAACTCCATTCAAATACCTGGAAAGCCTTCTCAAGAAGGACAGGCATGAACAAGCCTGAGAAGGCTATGATAAATACCTAACTCTTCAGTGCCCAGACACTGAACAACTGTAAGTATCAACACCATCCAGGAAAACAGGATCTCATCAAATGAACTAAACAAAGCACCAGGGACCAATCCTGGAGAAACATAGATATGTGGTCTTTCAGACAGGGAATTCAACATAGATACTTTGGGGAAACTGAAAGAAATTCAAGATAATACAGAAAAGGAATTCAGGATACTATCAGATAAATTTTAAAATATATTGAAATAACTAAAAAGAATCAAGTAGAAATTCTGGAACTGGAAAATGCAACTGACATACTGACGAATACATCAAAGTAACTTAATAGCAGAATTGAGCAAGCAGAAGAAAGAATAAGTAAGCTTGGAAATACATGGTCAGAGGAGACAAGAGAAAAGAATAAAAAACAATGAAGCATGCCTGCAGGATCTAAAACATAGACTCAGTGGGGCAAATCTAAGAGTTATTGGCCTTAAAGAGAAGGTTGATAAAGAGATAAGGATAGAAACTTTATTCAAAGGAATAATGTCAGAGAACTTCCCAAACCTGGAAAAAGATATCAACAATTAAGTACAAGAAAGTTATAGAACACCAAGCAGAGTTAACCCAAAAGAAGACTACCTCAAGGCACTACTAATCCAATTCCCAAAGGTCAAGAATAATGAAAGAATCCAAAAAGCAGCAAGAGAAAATGAACACATAACATACAATGGAGCTCCCATACCTCTGGCAGCAGACTTTTTAGTGGAAATCTAAAAAGAGCCAGAAGAGAGTAGTACGATGTATTTAAAGTTCTGAAGGAAAGAACAATCACCCTAGAACAGTATATTTAGTATAAATACCCTTCGTGCATGAGGGAGAAATAAGAACCTTCCAAGACAAACAAAAGCTTAGGTACAAGCTGGGGACATCAATATCAGACCTGTCCTACAAGAAATGCTAACGGGAGTTCTTCAGTGTAAAAGAAAATGATGTTAACAAACAAGAAGAAATCAATCAGGAGCTATAAAACTTACTGATAATGGTAAGCACACAGCAAAACAGAGTATTATAACATTGCAATGCTGACATATAAAGTACTATTATCTTAAGTAGAAAGACTACATGATGGGCCAGGTGTGGTGGTTCATGCCTGTAATCCCAGTACTTTGAGAGACCGAGGCATGTGGATCACCTGAGATCAGGAGTTTGAGAGCAGCCTAGTCAACATGGTGAAACCCCGTCTCTACTAAAAATACAAAAATTAGCCTGGTGTGGTGGCAGATGCCTGTAATCTCAGCTACTTAGGAGGCTGAGACAGGAGAATTGCTTGAACCTGGGAACCAGAGGTTGCAGTGAGCCGAGATCGTGCTACTGCACTCCAGCCTGGGTGACAGAGCAAGACTCTATCTCAAACAAACAAACAAACACTACACAATGAACCAATTAAATATAATAAAAACAACTTTTTAAGGCATAGACATTATAATAAGATATCAATAGAAACAACAAAAAGTTAAAAAGCAGAAAAATAAAGTGTAGAGTTTCATTAGTTTTCCTTTTGTGTGTTTATTTATAGAATCAATGTTAAGTTGTCATCAATTTAAAATAATAGGTTATAAGATATTGTTTGCAATCTCCACAGTGACCTCAAATTAAACAACATACAATGAATACACAAAAAATAAAAAAGTAAGAAATTAAATTATACCACCAGAGAAAATCACCTGCAGTAAAAGGAAGACAGGAAAGAAAGAAGGAAGAGAAGGCCACAAAACTACCAGAAAACAAATAATAAAATGGGAGAAGTAAGTCCCTACTTTATGAATAATAACACTGAATGTAAATAAACTAAGCTCTCTAATCAAAAGACATAGACTGGCTGAATGCATTAAAAAAAGAATAACCCATGATTTCTTGCCTGCAGGAAACACACTTTACCTATAAAGATATACAGACTAAAGGAATGAAAAAGATACTCCATGCAATAGAAACCCAAAAAAAGAGCAGGAGTAGCTATATTTATATCAGACAAAATAGATTTCAAGACCAAAACTGTAAGAAGAGACAAAGAAGGTTATTATATAATGAAAAAGGGGTCAATGCAGCAACAGGATATAACAATTGTAAACGTAACATTTCATCCAAATGTTACGTAACATTTTCTTCCACAGCACATGGATCATTTTCAATAATAGACTGTATGCTAGGTCATAAAACAAGTCTTAAAACATTCAAAAAATTGAAATAATATCAAGCATCTTCTCTGACCAAAATTGAATAAATCTAGAAATCATAAACAAGAAGAACTTTGGAAGCTATACAAACACATGGAAATTAAACAATATACTCCTGAATAACCTGTGGATCAATGAAGAAATTAAGACGACATTGAAACATTCTTGAAACAGATAATAATAGAAACACAATGCACTAAAACCTATGGGATATAGCAAAGGCATGTTAAGAAGGAAATTTATAGCTATAGATACCTACATGAAAAAAAAAAACTTCAAAAAATAACCTAATATGTCTTAAAGAACTAGAAAAGACATCACACTATCTGACTTCAAACTACATTACAGGGCTGTGGTAACTAACACAGCATGGCAGTGGTACAAAAACAGACACATAGACGAATGGAACAGAATAGAGTGCCCAGAAATAAAGCCACACATGTACAACCATCTGATCTTTGTCAAAACTGACAAAAATATGCAAGGAGGAAAGGACTCCCTATTTAATAAATGATACCGGGATAACTGGCTAGCCATACACAGAAGATTGAAACTGGTATCTTTCCTTAATTCATATACAAAAATCAATTCAAGGTGTAAAGGACATAAATCTAAAGCCCAAAACTATAAAAACCCTGGGAGACAACCATTCTGGACATAGGAATTGGCAAAGATTTCATGATGAAGATGCCAAAAGCAACTGCCACTAAGGCAAACATTGACAAACAGGATCTATTCAAGCTTAAGAGCTCTGCACAACAAAAGAAACTATCAACAGAGTAAACAAACAACCTACAGAATGGGAGAAAGTATTCACAAACTATGCATGTGACAAAGGTCTAATACTCATCATCTGTAAGAAACATAAGCAAATTTCCAAGAAATAACAAACAACCCCATTAAAAAGTGGGCAAAGGACATGAACAGACACTTTTCTAAAGATGACATACATGTGGCCAACAAGCATATGAAAAACAGTGCAGTATCACTGTTCATTAGAGATACGCAAACTAAAACCACAATGAGATATCATCACACACTAGTCTGAATGGCTATTACTAAAATAACAGATGCTGGTGAGGTTGCAGAGAAAAGAGAATGCTTATACTGTTGGTGGGAGTCTAAATTAGTTCGACCATCGTGGAAAGCAGTGTGGTAATTCCTCAAAGAGCTAAAAACAGAACTACTATTTGACTGAGCAATCCCATTACTGTGTATATACTCAAAGGAATAAAAGTAATTCTATCATAAAGACACAAGAAGGTGAATGTTCACTGCAGCATTCTTCACAATAGTAAAGACATGGAATCAATCTAAATGCCCATCAATGACAGACTGGATAAAGAAAATGTGGTACATATACACCATGGAATACTATGCAGCCATAAAAAGGAATGCAATCAAGCCCTTTGCAGGAACATGGATGAACCTAGAGGCCGTTATCCTTAGCAAACTAATCCCTGAACAGAAAACCAAATATGATACATTCTCACTTCTAAGTGGGGACTAAATGATGAGAACACATGAACCCAAAGAGCAACAAAAGAAACAGGGGAACAGGGGCCTATCTGAGGGTGGATAATGGAAGGAGGGAGAGAAGTATATATATATATATATATATATATATATATATATATACACACACACACACACACACACATATATATACACATATATATACACACATATATATATATATATATAACCATAAGTATATGGTAATATATGGTACTAGGCTTAGTAATAGGGTGACAAAATGATCTGTACAACAAACCCCTGTGACATGAGTTTACTTATATAACACCCACATATAAAAGTTAAAAAAAAAAAACTAGAAAAGCAAGAGCAGACCAAACTTAAAATTAGTAGAAGAAAAGAAATAATAAAGATCAGAACAGAAATACATGACTTTGACATGAAGAAAATAATATATAAGATCAATTAAACAAAAAGTTGGTTTTTTGAAAAAATAAGCAACATTGACATTTTGCCAGACTAATGAAAAAAACAATGGAGAAGACCCAAATAAATAAAATCGGAGATGAAAAAGTGATACCAGAGAAATTCAAAGGATCATTAGTGGCTACTATGAACAACTATAGGCCAATAAATTGGAAAATCTAGAGGAAATGGATAAATTCCTAAACACATACAACCTAACAAGATTGAACCATGAAGAAATCCAAAACGTGAAAAGACCAGTAACAAGTAATGAGAATGTAGCCATAATAAAAATGTCTTCCAGTAAAGAAAAGATAGGGCCTGATGGCTTCACTGCTTATTTCTACTAAACATTTAAAGAAGAACTAACATCAATGTTACTCAAACTATTCCAAAAAATAGAGAAGGTAATACTTCCAAACTTACTCTATGAGGCTAGTATTACTCTGATACCAAAACCCAACAAAGACACATCAAAAAAGAAAAGAAAACTACAGGCCAATATCTCCAAGGAATATGTATGCAAAAATCCTCAACAAAATACTGGCAGACTCTATTCAACGATACATTAAAAAGATCATTTATCATGACCAAATGGGATTTATACTAGGGATTCAAGCATGGCTCAGCATATGCAAATCAATCAATGTAATGCATTATATCAACAGAATGACGAGAGAAACCATAAGATTTTTTCAACTGGTTATGAAAAACATTTGCTAAAGTGTAACATCCCTTCAAAATCAAAACTCTCAAAAACTGAGTATAGAAGGAACATACCTCAACATAATAAAAGCCCTATATGACAGACCCACAGCAAGTATCATACTGAATGAGGGAAAACTGAAAGCATTTCCTCTAAGATCTGGACCACAACAAGGACACCCACTTTCACCACTGTTTTCAACATGGTACTGGAAGTCCTAGCTAGAGGAATCAGATAAGAGAAAGAAATAAAGAGCACCCAAACTGGAAATAAAAAAGGAAAATTGTCCATGTTTACAGATGATATTATCTTATGCTTGGAAAAATCTAGACTCCCTATTAGAACTGATAAATTTAATCAAACTACTAGAACTGATAAATTTAATCAAGTTGCATGATACAAAATCAATACACAAATATCAGAGCATTTCTATATACCAACAGTGAACAATCTGAAAAAAAAAATGAAAAAAGTAATTTCATTTACCATAGCTACAAATAAAATGAAATACCTTGGAATTAACCAATGAAGTGAAAGATCTCTACAATGATAACTATAAGACATTGATTCAAGAAACTGAAGAAGATACAAAAAAATTGAAAGAGTCCATGTTCATGGACTGGAAGAATGAATATTGTTAAAATGTTCTTATTATACAGAGCAATCTACAGATCAATACAATCTCTATCAAAATACTAATGACGATCTTCACAGAAATAGAAAAAATAATCCTAAACTTTATATGGAATCACTAAAGACCCACAATATTAAAAGCTGTCTGGAGCTAAAAGAACAAAACTGGAGGAATCACCTTGCTGACTTCAAGTGACACCAGAGAGCTATAGTCACCAAAGCAGCATGGTACTGGCTTAAAAACAGACACATAGAAAAATTAGCCATGCGTGGTGGTGTGCACCTGTAATTCCAGCTACTCAAGAGGCTGAGGCAGGAGAATGGCTTGAATCCTGGAGGTGAAGGTTGCATTGAGCCGAGATCACGCCCCTGCACTCCAGCCTGGGTGACAGAGCTAGAGTCTGTCTCAAAGAAACAAACAAACACCAGACACATAGACCAATGGAACAGTACAGAGAACCCAGATAAAAAATCCATACACCTATGGTGAACTCATTTTTGACAAAGGTGCCAAAAACAATGCAGTCTCTTCAATAAATTGTACTGGAGAAATTGAATATCTATGTAGCAGAAGAATGAAACTTGTCCCCTATCTCTTGCCATATACGAAAATCAAATAAAAATCAATGAAAGACCTAACTCTGAGACCTTTAACTATGAAACTACTGTGAGAACACAAACACATACGGGAAATTTTTCAGGACATTGGTCTGGGCAAAAATTTTTTGAGTAATACCCACAAACATAGGCAACCAAAGCAACATGGGCAAATGGGATCACATCAAGTTAAAGAGCTTCTGCACAACAAAGGAAACAATCAATAAAGTGAAGAGACAACCCACAGAATGGGAGACAGTATTTGGAAACTACTTATCTGACAAGGGATTGAAAACTAGAATACATAAATAGGAAAAAATATCTATGGAAAAAATATAATCTGATCAAAAAAATGGGCAAAAGATTTGAATAGACATTTCTCAAAAGAAGACATACAACTGGCAAACAGGCATATTCAACATTATTGATCAACAGAGAAATGCCAATCAAAACTATAATATGATATCATTTCGGTCCAGTTAAAATGGCTTTTATCCAAAAATCAGGCAATAACAAATCCTGGTGAGGATGTGGAGAAAAGGAATCCCTCATGTATTGTTAGTGGATATGTAAATTAGTACAACCACTATGGAGAACAGTTTGGAGGTTCCTCAAAAAACTAAAAATAGAGCTACCATACCATCCGGCAATCCCACTGCTAGGTATATAACCAAAATAAATGAAATCAGAATATCAAAGAGATATCTGCACTCCCATATTTGTTGCAGCACTATTCACAATAGCCAAGATTCGGAAGCAACCTAAGTTTCCATCAACAGATGAATCTATAAAGAAAATGTGGGACTTGTATACAATGGAGTACTATTCAGCCATTAAAAGAATGAGATCCTGTTATTTGCAACATGGTTGGAACTGAAGGTCATTATGTTAAGTAAAATAAGCCAGGCACAGAAAACAACTATTGCATATTCTCACTTATTTGTAGGATATAATATAAAAACTGTTAAACTCATGGAGATAGAGAATAGAAGGATGGTTACTAGAAGCTGAGAAAGGTAGTCAGGGAGTAGGAGGGAGGTGAGGATGGTTAACGGGTTAAAAAAATAGAATTGATAAGATGCAGTATTTGATAGCACAACAGCAGGACTATAGTCAATAATTCAATTATATACTTTAAAATAACTAAAAGAGTATAATTGCATTGTTTGTAAAACGAAGGACAAATGCTTGAGGGATGCATACCCTATTCTTCATGATGTGCTTATTTCACATTGCATGCCTGTATCAAAACATCTTCTGTACCCAATAAATATATACACCTAATATGTACCCAAAATATTAAAAATTTTAAAAAAGAGGTGGGACCATTAAGAGGTGATTAGGCCGTAAGGGCTGAGGGCTCTACTTTCATGAGTAGATTATTATTATTTCAGAAAAGGGGTATGTTGAGACTGAGTTGTTATAAAAGCAAGTTCAACCCTTTCTTGATTTCTCACTCTTGTGCTGTCTTGCCCTTCCACCTTTTACCATGGGGTGATATAGCAGAATGGCCCCTCACCAGGTGCCAGTGCCATGCTTTTTGACTTCATAGCCTTCAGAACCATGAGCCAAATGAACTTCCATTCTTTATAAATTACCCAGTCTTTGGTATTCTTTTAGAGCAACTTAAAATGGACTTAGACACCACCTCTCAACTATACATTTCTTTGTGTTAACTTCATCCTAAGGCAGCCTCTCTCCACATAGTGGCAGGAGGGTTTCTCAGTGCCTGCTTTACATTC
Organism: Cacajao melanocephalus; assembly: GCA_963573385.1. Taxonomy (NCBI): domain Eukaryota; kingdom Metazoa; phylum Chordata; class Mammalia; order Primates; family Pitheciidae; genus Cacajao; species Cacajao melanocephalus. Next base: position 130,462 of record CAUYLG010033572.1, read on the forward strand.
TACCAGATGAACAACTTTAGCAGAAAGCTTATCTTTCCCCAGTAGTGCCAGAAAGTCACAGGACTGACTCTGCTTGCCCCATCTTGGTCTTTGATCTTCATGCCCATTTGTAGACCAATCACTATAACGGGGTGATAGAACCTGGTGAGCTAGAAATGGGTCACAAGTTCCACCTGAAACACATAAATTGGTGAGGGGAGAAGGATAGGTGAATCCTCAAAAGTTAGTTAGATTATAAATAAGAGGATGGAAAGGAAAGCTGGGAATGCAAAGACTGACATTTGATAGACAGATGGATTGGTAGATAATGACACAGAAGATAAATAGTTATATAGATTATTGATAGATGAATAATGACTATTGTCAGCCATTTACACCTTAAACATGACTAGAGCTTTTATGTACACATTTTAATAAGTGTGCGTATCCATTCTTGGTATCTTGAATGGTTTCTTCAGCTTCCTTTTCTAAGGGATAGATGTTAGTCTAAGTATTTGAAACATTCCTTCTCTATCAAACCAGGTAGACTAATTTTATTTCCTCTTTTTCGGCTTGCTGAAAGGAAAAATAAGAACCCCAATTATTTCAATCAGGTGAGAGGAAATTTATAATTTCTAACTAAAATGACATTGATTAAAAACAAACATCATGTATGTCAGCAAAGAAAGGGTCCCAGGACTTCACCCAACATCCTTTTATTGCTAATGTTATACAGTTTACAGAAATTTGGCCTTCTTCTACAAGGAAAATTCTTTTGTTCATTTATTCACTCACTTATTCAACAAATTATTTTTTGAATATTGAGGAAGATTTATAATAAAGCTAATGAAGCTTAATTTTTATTATTTTCTTATGTCCCTTTCAAAACCCTGGAGGAAACTTAGAGATGTGTTTACATGCTTATGTATTTTGGTAAAACTTGTAAATTAAAAAAAGTTTACAATGCTGCCACAAAAAAGAACAAAACCATGTTCTTTGCAGCAACATGGATGCAACTGGAGGCCATTATCCTAAGTGAATTAAAGCAGGAACAGAAAACCAAATACTGCATGTTTTTACATGTGACAGCTGAACATTGAGTATTCATGGACATAAAGATGACAATAAATACTGGGTACTACTAGAGGGGGGAGGGAGGGAAGGAGGGACAGGTTGAAAAACTAGCTATCAATTTAAAAAACAAACAAACAAAAGACTCCCAAAACTAGCTGTTGGGTGCTATGATCACATCCTGGATGATGAGTTTAATAGTACCCCAAACCTCAGCCTAACGTAATATACCCACATAACAAACCTGCACATGTATCTCCTGAATCTAAAATACAAGTTGAAATTAATTTTTAAAAATTAGCTGTGGTAGGTTAAGTGCACTCTCCTTCTACTCTGACCTTCCCCCTGATCACTGCGGGTAGTGTTGAAGAAGCTGCCATTATTTTGGAGGTCTGGCTAAGGAGAAGTTGAGTTAAGGTATAGCTATTGCTAGCTGTGCTTGGGTAGGAATGGCTTTCAGGAATAGTCTATTGCCACTGTTCTGGCTCACTTAGTTTTATGACTGAAGCTGTAGAGCAGAAGGTTACATCAAGATTTGAAATATATCTTACAGTACCTGGCACCAAAGGTATGGAAAGTAAAACAAAGTTCGTATGGAGCCAAAAGCAAGCCAGAGGAAATTTATTTTAATTTTCAGAAGCATAAAATATATATAAAAATTATAAGCCAAGGATTCAATTCTAGTTAAAATGAAAGTTCATTTCTGTTAAGAATATTCTTACTAACACAGAGAACATGCCATACATTAATTTCTTTCTTGATATAATTTAACAGAATTTCTGTGATTGTAGGGCCTAATCCTGCAGTGAGTATATACGTGTGCGAAGATGCATATATTTATTATACATCCCAACTATCGGTAATAAAAAATAAATTTAGATCACCAATGTTAAGGCCGGATATGGTAGCTCCCACCTGTAATCTCAGCACTTTGGGAGGCTGAGCTGGGCAACCCACTCGAGTCCTGAAGTTCAAGACTGGGTAACATAGCAAAACGCCATCACTACAAAAAATTAGCCAGGCACAGTGGCACACGCCTGTAGTCCCAGCTACTCAGGAGTCTGAGGCAGGAGGATCACCTGAGCCCAGGAGGTGAAGGCTGCAGTGAGACTGCACTCCAGCCTGAGTGATAAAGTGAGACCCTGTCTCAAAGCAAAACAAAACAAACAAACAAACAAAACAATGTTAGAAGAAAGACTGAATGTTTATTATAATGTGGATGAAATAAAAGTATGGAGACATAAAGAGCTAACTCAATTTCCCTCTTGTGAAAGAACTAAGTGCATCAAATTTAAGTGATACAGACTCTGAAGCACTCCACTTTTACCATGAGACTCACCTATATGAGGGCAGGCAGTGAAAAATAAAAAAATCATTGTGGTGGGCTTCCTTCTAGAGGAGATAAACACAACAAACAAAAATCCCACACTAAAAAGGAACTTCTCCCTTCCTCCTCCCAGAACATATGGCTTTAACTAGCAGAAATCCAGTATAATGGGATTCGTTCTGAATAAGCAAACAGAAATACTTCCATACTTATTGAAGGAGAGGATGGCTACTTTCAGTGATAAATTGAAATGCCTTTCTTTTAAATAGATTTACTCAAAGAAAAAAGAGGCAATTTTAGAAAATTTCTGAATTTTCTAAATTAAGAATGAATTGAAAAAAATGTATTTGTGAAACTAGGGTGAGACAGATTTTGAGACAAAAGTGCATTTGTGAAATTGAGTTGAAAAATAATGAAGAAAAGAACATTCTAATATCAGGAAAGTTTGCTTTGATACTTGAAGAATTAATAATCACATTTGTATGGAGAGAGATGAAGATATTTAGATCAGATGAGTTAATATTGTTAAAATATCAATTGGCATTCTCCTAAATTTGATCTACAGATTCAACACCATCCCAACAAAAACCCTAGCAGGATTATTTGTAGTAACTGACAAGATGAGTCTAAAATGTATATGGAGAAAATCAAAGAACTTAGAATAACCAAAATAAGTCTGAAAAAGAAAAAGTTAAAGGTTTATATTATCTGATTTCAAAACTTACTGTAAAGATAGAGTAATTAAGATGTTGTAATACTGATCAAGACATTGTGGTATTGATGTGAAGATTCACATTTAGATCAATAGAATAAAATAGAGCCCAGCAAGAAATTCACATGTATATGTTCAGTTATTTTGTATCCTAGGTTCTAATTAAATAAATAGAGAAGATGGAGTCTTTTTAACAAATGCTACTGGCACAACTAAATATGTACTTGAGGAAAGAATGAAAAATTATTCTTATCTCACAAGATACATAAAAATTAATTGTAAATAAACTGTGGAATATAATTTTAAAAAGAAAATATAGGAGAAAGTCTTTGTAATCTTTTGGTATGGAAAGATTCTCTATACAGAACATGAAAAGCATTGAACATAGAAGAAAAACATCAATAAAATGAACTTTATCAAAGTCAAACACTATTGCTCTTTGAATGCTACAGACTGAGGGAAATATTTGCAACACATATATCTGACAAAAATTTGTATTCAGATTTTTAAAAAAACACTACTTAATACTAAGATGATAAACAATCCAATTAAAAAATCAGCAAAATATTTGAACATTTTACAAAAGAAGCACATGAAAGAAATGCAATATTGTTAACATCAGGGAAATACAAATTAAAAACCAATATAAGATATCCATTAGCCATTCTAATGGGTATGTCATGACATACCCATTAGAATGGCCAAAATTAACAACAACATAAACTAATGAAGACAAAACACTGACAATATTGTTTATGAAGATAGGGAGAAAGTAGAACCCTTATACATTGCAGGTTGGACAGTAAATGGTATAATCATCTACAAAAACAGTTTAGTAGTTTCCTGAAGAGGTAAACATGCAATGACCATACAACCTAGCAGTTCTGCTGTTGAGAAGTTAGCCAAGAAAGATGAAAATATATGCCCAAAGACTTGTACGTGGATGCTTATAGCAGTTTGATTCCTATAGTCAAAAATTGGAAGCATTCTGTCTTAGTCTCTTTAATGTTGCTATTACAGAATACTTGAGGCTGCATAATTTATAAAGAAAAGAGGTTTATTTGCCTTATGATTCTGGTGACTGGAAAGTCCAAGAGGATGGCACCAGCATCTGCTCAGCTTCTGGTGAGGTTCACATGCTCCAGATTAAAATAATCTGGATACAAATTTTTGTCAGATATATGTGTTGCAAATATTTCCCTCAGTCTACAGCATTCAAAGAGCAATAGTTTTTGATTTTGATAAAGTTCATTTTATTAATTTTTTCTTCTATGTTTAATGCTTTTTGTGTTCTGTATAGAAAATCTTTCCATATCAAAAGATCACAAAGACTTTCTCCTATATTTTCTTTTTAAACTATACATCTATATTTACAATTAATTTTTGTATATTATGTGAGATAATAATTTTTCATTTTTTCCTCAAGTAGATATTTAGTTGTGCCAGCATTTGTTAAAAGCAGAAAGGTTAGTGGGCATGTGCAAAAGGGACCAAACAGGAGGAGCAGTCTTTATAACAACATGCTTTTGTGGAAACTAATCTATTCTCACAAGAATTAACCCAGTCTCATGAGAAAAGTGTTTTAATCTATTTTAATGACCTAATCACTCTGCAAGGAACCACCTCCAAGCACCACTATATTGACAAGTAAATTTCAACATGAATTTTAATAGGGATAAATCTCATTGAAACCATAATACAATCCAAATGTCCACCGACAGGTCAACAAATAAACTGTGCTTACGTCCACATAACAAAATGCTATTCAACAATAAAAGGGAACAAATTAGTGTTACACAACAATGTAGATAACTCAAAAACATTATGCTATGCAAAAGAAGGTAGATACAGATGAGTACAAAATACATTATTTTATTTATATGAAACTCTAGAAAGGACAAACCTAATCTGCATTGACAAAACAAATCAGCAGTCCCTTGGAGCCAACTGTACACTTAAAATGGATGCATTCAGTTATGTAAATCAGGGGTCCCCAAATCTCAGGCCATGAACCTGTACCAGTTTGGTTCATGGCCTGTTAGGAACCAGGCTGCACAGCAGGAGGTGAGCAGTGGGTAAGCAAACATTACCACCTGAGCTCTACCTTCTGTCAAATCGGTGATGACATTAGATTCTCACAGGAGCAGGAGCCCTATTGTGAACTGCATGTGTGAGGGATCTAGGTGGCACTCTTCTTATGAGAATCTAATGCCTAATGATCTAAGGTGGAACAGTTTAATCACAAAACCATCCTTCCTCACCCACCATAGGAAAATTGTCTTCCATAAATCCAGTCCCTGGTGCCAAAATGTTTGGGGAACTGCTTATGTAAATTATGCCTTAATAGAGTTAAAAAAAAAATAACCCACAATGGAAGCAATTAAGATGAGATTTCATTGTCTTTATCTAAAACTCAATAAGGGGAAAAGGAAGAGGTAAAAATGATGAAAATGGGGACAGAAAATATAGAGAACATATCCAAGAAATCCAATCTTTGTATTTATAATTCTATAAAGGGAAATTCTTTTAAATCCAGCATTGAATTGGGTAACCAGGCAAAAGATAGAATCTCAGGTGCACTTGGTTTGTTTGATATTTCCTTCCTCCTCTTTTACTCATTGTGGCATCCAAAGATTACTACCATCAACAACATTGTATGAATTCTGGCTTAAATATTTGTTCCACAAAATGACAGTTATCTTGCTTTAGATTCCCAAGCTCTGAGGAAAATAAAAAGGTTGTCATTACACCGGACATCCTCTATTCATTTACACAGGACAATAGCAATCATGTAAGCCTACCTTTTCAGAAAGTATATACTATGGAAATGTGTGTGTGTTTCTGTGTGTGTGTGTGTGTGTGTGTGTGTGTGTGTGTGTGTTTAACTTCCCATCTTAGGACTGAAAAAGATGTGCACATCTCTCTTAAATTTTGAAGAGACTATTCAGCAGAGGTAGTGTAGATCCCAACACTTCCCTTCAAATAGGGTGGACCCACCCTTTCCAGGAATGAAGAATAGTGGCAACTAATCTGTGACACAACAGTTTGAGTAGATTCCTAATATTTTCATGAGGAGTAGCCAGGCTTTAGGAAATTTGGCAGTGTTAAGGTGATGTAGTAATTTTGCTGGAGGCTTAGCATAATTATTCAAAACAAGTCCCTAGAATTTCATTCATCTTTTGGATGAAGTCCAGCAGAAACAAGCTGAGTGGTTTTGCCAACCAGAGAACAGTTTGAATGATTTTTCAGCAGTGTTATAAATACTTTCAAGGAACAATGAGATTTTAGGAATGACTTAGAAAAGATGCAGAGAACTTCATTTCCTTAAAAATTACTACTGCTCACAAAAGAGATGTGGTCATTTATCTTTAATTTTTTACTATTTATTTGTGTTCTAAGACACGACTCTTTAACTGAATTTTGTTTCTCTTTTATAATTTTTTTTTGCTATTTAAGATTAATGTCAATAAAACTCTCATACTTGTGCCATTAAAGAGTAAGTTGTACTGTGTAAAAACTAGTAATTAGGTTAATGAATCAGGCATTGCAATGAGGAATTGGGTGGGGCTTTGCAAAAGTTTTAGTTTCATCAGAATGGAGAAAGTTAGAGAAATAATTTTATTACCAAAAACAGGAGGCTGGGGTGGGGTCTTTTTCTAGGTGTTTTTCTTTAGTTTCTAAAGTAAATTATTGTTCTATGAGAGCCACATTATTTTAATGTGAATAATCTTTTCAGAGGTTATTTATTTGTAAACAGAAATGACTAACTCTTACATCAGAGTTTTCCTGTTAAACTAGTGTCTATGTACCACAGGCATAACCAACCACAATTGAAAAACCTGGTCAGTCTAACTCATTGTGGTTTGTCTGTGTAGCCACACCTTGAGATGGGAGCCTGGAAATGCCAGTTTTGCTAGTCCCAGTCCAAATTAGCTACACCTCAGAAACAGATCATCTCAATTTCCTACCTCCTTCCTCTCTCTGTGTACCTATTATTTTCCTTTTCCACAAAAGATATAAAAATCTCTTTCTTCTAGAAGAAACAACCTGTCCTGGTAGAAGCTGTCCTGATTATACTCTGAACCTGATAATTTAGAGATAATAAATTTGAGTAAGAGGAAGAGCCGTGGCCCTGGCCTGGGCTCAGGAGGCCTGTGCCCTGCTCCATCTCTGCCACTGTTTACTTGTCTGAGTCTAGGTGAGAGATGTGGATTCCCTGTTCTCACTTTCTGCACCATCAGAATAAGAGGGCTGGTGTCGTTTATAGCTAACAATCTGTGAAACTGATTCTTTCTTTGTTCATGTTTATTCTGCCCTACCTGACCTCCTCAGTGGGTACTTTACAGTTTATAAAGCTCTTCCATACTTTTATGTTTTAAAAAGGCTTTCTACACTTTTGATCTCACTAGATTTTTGTAGCAACTTGGAGAGATAGGTAAGGCAGATTTTACTACCCTTGCTTTATACGTGAAGAAACTGATGACAGTAGAGGATTTTTGACTTGCTCATTGGCTCATGGCTTCTAACAAAGGAAACCAGGGTTAGGAGCCACATGGTTAGTAAGTCCTTCCCCATTCCATGCAGCCACATTGCATGGTACCCAGTACGTAACAGTTTAAAGACACTTTGGTTCTTCCATTCTCATTTCTAAGGGTTGAAAACATAAACTCCAATTTGTTTGTTTTTTTATTTTTGTTTCTGACATACCTTCCCTCATTCTGAAGCTTCAGAGCACTGAAAATTAATTTAAGAGTTGGGTTCAGAAGATGGCCAATGCACATGTGTTTAACAAGAATTGTTTTAGTCATTGAAATAGGCAGGGCCAAGAGTAAGGTGAAGTGAGGGGCTACCAAAAAAAAAAATATATATATATATATGAGTAATCAAGATGAATATTTTAATGGAATTAAAATGCAATTTAATATAACTTATGTTAAAAGTATAAAAATTATTGCAAAAATTCCACGGTGAACAACACATCAAATTTTTTAAATAAAGATGGAATCTGTAGAGAAAAAGGATAAAAATTTCATACCTGTAATTACATGAATGTAATTCTTCAATCTGATAAAAGAAAAATGGCTACTATACCAAATCTGTGTCCTCTGCCTCCAGACTTCTGATTATGTAAGAAAAAAGGAGCAAAACTATTCATTTAAACTATTATTAATTGTGCTTTCTGTTATTTGCAACAAAACACCCTCCTACCTGAATCAATAGTTTTGACTCTTATTGGATGATCATACCGATTTCCTACAACTTTATCTTATTCCAACAAGGTGCAGAAGAAGGTGCACAACAAATATTCACTGATGTTAAAGAAATTTTTCATTAATTGGGGTATTTTAAAAATAAAATGCTGATAATTTATGGGTATAATTCAAAATTGCTGGGATAGACAGAGAGAGGCAGTGTTGAGAAGGCCGTAGCAAGTACTCAGAAGTAATAATAGCAGTTAATGTTGACCAACTATTTGTTACTTTTCAGAGAAGGCTGATTTTATTTCTAACATCTGCAGCTTTATCAAAATGTAGCACTTATTTGTCTGTTAGTTCATGGATGCAATTCAAACTATTAGTTTACTCCTGGGATGAATTGTATGTCAATTACTATAGCTGCTACCAGACTATTTGTAGCAGACATTTAAAAACTTCTATTTTTGCCTAACTTCAAGCCCTTAAACACCTATTCCAAGACAAGTAAGATTTTGTTTCCGCCCTCAAAGAACTTGCCATCTGATGGGAGGTTTATAACCCAATGAAGAGTTTATCGCACACAGACCTGTTTCCTCCCTGCCTCATCATCTCCTATTCTTACCTTTAGTGGTCCTGCTCCTAGATTTTAGAGCTATTAGTACTGGCTTTGAACTGAGTGATTCCTGCTTCTATTGTGTTTGGAGTGTCACCTATGATATTAAGTTGGTGCAAAAGTAATGGCAAAAACCACAATTTTGCACCAAGCAGCTCCAACCCCCTTCCTGCAAAATCGCACTTTGAGTTAGAATTCTGAAAGCCTTTCTTAGAAAAACACTACTGATTCTACTTGAAGACTAGATTAAAATACAACTTTTTTATTTCAGGTGAACTTTAAATTCAGTAGGCCCTGTGGGTAGGCCTGAGGCTTATATTTATGTATGATATTGTTTGAGCTAGAAGGACAGACAGATTAATGATCAACAAATTTTTTGAACACAGTACAACAATAACTGGGAGACTACCTATATAGATGTTAGTTGGATTGTGTAATATCACAATATGCCCGGGGAACATTCCCATAATATCAATTTAAACCAGCAGCAATGAATCCAAGCTTGCTTAGCAAGGCAAACTCTGTCATCATTCTTTATGGATGTCAAACATCTATTTAGTTACTATTGCATAAATTAACACAACATGTCAGTTCAGCTTGTTCTCAACTAGCTCTTATTTTAAGCTCAGCTTGGTTTCAACTAGCTCTTATTTTAAGGTGATTAACATTTTTCTTAATGTTGATAGGCATTTATTACCTACTCTTGCATTGTGATATGCTGGACATTTGACCGTTTTACCACAACTACATACTAAAGGAATGAATTAAAATTTAATGCACTCTCAAGCACCATATCAACATCTTACCTTTGCAGCATTAACACTAAAAACTTGTAATTAATAGTAAAAGTTCACTGTACTTATTTTAAATATTCTTTTAAATTGTGCTATGTTCTTATAAACCATAACCTCATTTCCAGTAGAGATGAAACAAGCTGACAAATTGCACACTTTTTTGAACCTATTATTATATTTCCTTGACTTATGCCACGTATACAATTAGCTTCCAATTGTTAAATAATTGAGTATAGTCTGGGTGTGGTGGCTCAGGACTTTAATCCTAGCACTTCGGGAGGCCAAGGCAGGTGGATCACTTGAGGTCAGGAGTTCAAGACCAGCCTGGCCAACATGGTGAAACTCTGTCTCTACAAAAAATTCAAAAATTAGGCAGGAACGGTGGTGCACAATTGTGGTCCAAGTTACTAGGGAGGCTGTGGTGGGAGAACGGATTGAGCCCACAAGGTTGAGGCTGCAGTGAGCCATGTTTATACCACTGTACTCCAGGCTGGGTGACACAGACTCTGTCTCAAAAGAAAAATAATACAGACTAATAAAGAAAAAACTTGGATTCTAGTTCAGGCTCTGGCTGACTATAAGAACTTGGTCAAATCATTCCTAGTTTGTTCCCTGATAATTTCTTTAAAAAAAATTTAAGAGACAAGGTCTAGCTCTGTTGCCCAGGCTAGAGTGCAGTGACATGATCATAGCTCACTGTAGCCTTAACTCCTGGGCTCAATTTACCCTCCTGCCTCAGCCTCAGTTAGTTTATAAGGAAGTCGTATGTTCTGTTAATACTATCCCGAGAGTTTCCAATAGTGTCACATCTAAGACTGCACTGACCAGCAGAAATGTTAAACACAAATCTATGCATGTCTAGGAAAAAAAATATGTATTATTATGAACATGTATTCATATATAATATACTATGAATGTGTATATATATTCATAAAAGTTGTTTATAAATGATAAATAAGGTTTTATGAAGTGGTTCTGACTTTTTTTCACCTTTGTCTAGATCTTGACTTTAGCACCTTTTATTATGTAATTATTAGTTTCTCTGCCAATCTTCCCCACAAGTCAATGGCTTCATCAAAGTTTTGGGATATATTTATTATCTTCCTGAGGCTAGCACAATAATTGGTACATACAATAAATTCTTTAAATATTTGTTAAATGAATATATTCAACAGTAATCTGAAGGTATAAAGTATAATTACCACAAAAAAGTTAGGCAAAGCTCTTTTTATATTATCTAGGTTCTGGCATAAGTACAATACTTCTTTTTTTTTTTTTTCTTTTTTGAGACAGAGCCTCATTCTGTTGCCCAGGCTGGAGTACAGTGGCCCAATCTTGGCTCACTGCAACCTCTACCTCCCGGGTTCAAGAAATTCTCCCTGCCTCAGCCTCCCAAGTAGCTGGGATTGCAGGCACCCACCACCACACCCAGATAATTTTTGTATTTTTTAGTAGAGATGTGGTTTCGCCATGTTGGCCAGGCTAGTCTTGAACTCCTGACCTCAGGTGATCTGCCCACTTCGGCCTCCCAAAGTACTGGTATTACAGGCATAGCACACTACTTCTTGACAAGGAAATGTCTTGTTTCCAAAATTATACCACTGTCCCCCAAATAGTTATATAAATTTCAGTTATAATTAGTAAACTTCTGACATAAAATCTAAATATGGAAGGATAAATGTTACATAAATGGTTGTAATTTTAATCACCACTGAAGTTGTTCAAAAATAAGTCTTTGGAAGATGGATGGTTAACTTCAGGCAGTAGTACAATTTCATAGCCATGTCCAGGTATCTTAAGAAGCGTTTATACCACAATGATGTATATAAGAAAGTATTTTTGGACCAAGCTTAAAGAAATTAATTTATATTAAATATTAAGTAGATCTATAAGAAAAACATTAAATGATCTGCATGTCTGCCTTATACCACATATACCATATCCACAATGGTAAAGAGTCCCATTAGTTCAGGGTGATCTACTTTCTGTAAATCCCATGAGTAGGAAAATCAGAACTTTTTTCTATTTGCATATCACAAGCTTATTAATTGTCCCTAAGGCTACTGCCTAAAACAGGCTCCAGTCCAGTGGATAAAGAATGTGATCCCTTTCCTGAACTAAACTGGTCATGTGGCACTGTGACTTCAGCCAGCTGACCCCAGATCCCATGCTCCTTAATCACTTAGCACAGACAATGGGAAATGTTAATTAAATACTGGCACATCCTATAAGGATCCTGCCACCTCACTGTAACTAACTAAGCAGCCAATCTGCAAAAATGTTCAACTGGATTCTGTTAACTGCAAACTTATGCTTCTTCCTCTATACAACTAAAGGAACACCTGACCATAGAATGTAGTGCAGGGTCACTGAGTGGGTGGCAAAGAGAGTGTGGCACAATCCAACATGACTGCAGTGGCCAAAGAAATGCTCCATGTTGGATCACCATTTCTCCTTTATAGACCAAATGTCCACACATGGTTAGCCTTCTCACAAGCACCAGTCACGGGGATGAGAAAATCAAAGCACAAGGCTCTTCTACGCGAGTCAATCAAAGTACATAGCTGGGAAAGCAGGGCTCAGTGGTACAAAGGGCACACAGGGCCCACACATACAGCTATCACACTTTTATCCATAGTCTCTGAAATTAGCCTCTGATTTCTTTTTGAGTATAATTTTTTAGGTTTGGATATGATCACATTGTACACTTTAATCATTCCAAGGGGATCTATATCTTCATGAGAAAAAGATTTCACAACCTTTGTCAAAAAGACACTCTAGCATGTAATAACTCTTTTTTTTTTTAAATCTGATGTGACTCTTCATCCTATTGTACAAATTTTTGCTTAAATAATTGAGACTATCATCATCTCTATTGCTCAGCAGGGCCTATTTTAACACAGGTAATTGAATTTCTGCAAGTAGTTGTTTTTCAGTTTTACCTGCTGTGTATACCCTTCTTCTCTTCTGTTACGTTCAATGCAACTTGGCTTTTTCACTTTGCATTAATCAGGGTAAGCTAACTATTGTAACAGTGAACCCCAAATATCAGCAACTATCATAAGAAAAGTTTATTTTTTGCTTTAATCACAGTTCAGTTCAGAAAACAGACAGCTTGCTTCCAAAGGATGAGTCTGGAACCCAGGTCCCACCCTTGTCAACAAGCCAACATATTTAATCATACACCTCCAGAAGGGGAAAGAGAATGGATATTCATGTGGAGAGGGCTTTCATGAATCAAGGGGGAACTAGTATCTGTTGCTTCTACTCACATGTACTGATCAGCCCTCAGTTATTGTGAGGGAGCTGGGAAACGTATAGCCAGATAGAGGAGGAGAAAATGAATATTGGTAAAGGGTAGCTGTCTTTGCCAAATATTAGAGTAAATGAGAATTGTCTTGGCTCAGGGTTCTAGTAATAATTAAAGATGTCAGTTAAAAATATTTTGCCATCTACAATAAACTCAGAGGATCTAGTCAAAACTACTAGAATGAATACTTGTAAAAAAATTTAAAAAACAATAACCTTGTCCCCTGACCATACAATTATGATAGAGAAGTAGGCAAACCAAAATGAATTTTAAATACAAAAATGAAATACGGGATGAACTAAGCTACATCAGTTTTTCATTAGAAAAAGAATTCCTGGCTGGGTGTGGTGGGTTATGCCTGTAATCCTAGCACTTTGGGAGAATGATGTGGATGGATCATTTGAGGTCAGGAGTTCAAAACCAGCCTGACCAACATGGTAAAACCCCATCTCTACTAAAAATACAAAAATTAGCCAGATCCCAGCTACTCGGGAGACTGAGGCAGGAGAATCACTTGAACTCAGGAGGCGGAGGTTGCAGTGAGCCAAGATCATGCCACTGCACTCCAGCCTGGGTGATAGGGTGAGACTCTGTCTCAAAAAAAAAAAAAAGAAAAAGAAAAAAGAATTCCTCCTTTCTTTCCCCTTGTCAGGTCTATAACACATTGATGGCATAAAAATGATTCATTCAGCAATGTCTAAATGAAACTAATTGTCTAAATGACAAACAGAAGAAACATAAGTGATTAACTTTAAATGTCTGTGATTGATTATTCCAAAAAGCAAGTACTATTGCCTTAGTTATAGTCTACTATTGTTAGGACTACTATTGTTAGAACTTAATATATTTATAAAATCACAATTTATCTCTATCAAGCTAGTACACAACAATTTTGGAATACATTTTGTCCAGTATTTATGCCCTAAAGAATAAAATTACTTAATCCAAAAATATGATAAATGAAAAAAATAAGACAAGCTACAGGCTGGTAGAAAATATTTGTAAAGGACATATTTGATAAAGAACTGTTATTTGAAATACACAAAGAACTTTTTTGTTTTGAGACAGGATTCCACTCTGTCACCCAGGCTGGAGAGTACCTCCCAGGCTCCAGTGATCCTCCCATGTCAGCCTCCTCAGTAGGTGGGACCACAGGCATGCACCCTATGCCTGCCTAATTTTTGTATTTTTGTAGAGAGAGAGTTTTGCCATGCTACCCAGGCTGATCTCAAACTCCTGAGCCCAAGCCATCCACTCGCATTGATCTCCCAAAGCACTGGGATTACAGATGTTTGCCACCACAGCTGGCCTAAAAAGAACTCTTAAAATTTAATAAGAAAATAAACAACTCAGCCAGGCATGGTGACAACACATAGAGTCCCAGCTACTTGGGAGGCTAAATCAGGAGGATTGCCTGCTTGAGCCCAGGAGTTCAAGTCTAGTCTGTGCAACATAGCAAGACTCCATCTCTTTAAAAAAGAGAGGGAGGGAGGGAGGGAGGGAGGGAAGGAGGGAACGGAGGGAGGGAGGGAGGGAGGGAGGGAGGGAAGGAAAATGAACAACCCAATTGAAAAATGGACAAAGACCTAAATGGGCACCTCATCAAAGAAGAGATAGAGATGGCAAATAAACAGATGAAAAGATGTTCCACATCATATGCCATCAGGGAAATGTGAATTAAAACACTATCACTATATATTTATTAGAACGGCCAAAATCTAGAACATACACTAAAAGCTAACAAGGATGTGGAACAACAAAAACTTGCATTCATTACTGTCGGGAATGCAAAATGACATGGCCACTTTGGAGGACAGTTTGTCAGTTTCTTACAAATCTAAATAATACTCTTACTAGCAATCACATTCTTTGATATTTATCCACAGTAGTTGGGATCTCATGTCCATGCAAAAACTAGCACACAGCTGTTTACAGCAACTTTATTCATAATTACAAAAAGTTGGAAGCAACCAAGATGTTCTTTAGTATGAGAATGGATAAACTGTAGTACAGCTAGACAATGAAGTATTATTTAATGATAAAGAGAAATGAGCTATCAATATATAAAAATATACGGAGAAATTTTAAATGCTTAGTACTAAGTGAAAGAAGCCAATCTGAAAAGGCTACAGTGTAGGATTCCAACTATATGACCTTCTGGAAAATGTGTAACTATGAAGACAGCAGAAAGGTCAGAGATTGAGGGGAGGGATGACTAGACAGAGAACAGAAGATGTTTAAGGCAGTGAAACTATTCTATATGCTACTATAATAGTAGATACACATCATACATCTGTCAAACCTGTAGGATATATACAACACCAAGAGTGAACACTAATGCAAGCTATGAACTTTGGGTGATCATTGGTTCACTGTACCTACCTGAACCATTCTGGTGCAGGCTGTCAATAGCGGAGTAGGCTGTGTATGTGGTAGAGCAGTGGGTATCTAGGACTCTCTGTATTTTCGGATTAATTTTGCCATGAATCTAAAACTCCTCTAAAAAATGAAGTCTAATTTAAAAATTATGATTTATAATGAAATTTTAAAATGTGACTTGAAACATTAGCATATTGGAAGCAAAATCAATAATGCAATAACTTTTTTTTTTTTTTGAGATAGAGTCTTGCTCTGTTGCCCAGGCTATAGTGCAGTGGTGTGATTTCAGCTCAATGCAACCTCTGCCTCCTGGGTTCAAGCAATTCTCCTGCCTCAGCTTCCTGAGTAGCTGGGTCTACAGGCACGCACCACCACACCTGGCTAATTTTTGTATTTTTGGTAGAGATGGGGTTTCACCATATTGGCCAGGCTGGTCTCAAACTCCTGACCTCGTGATCCTCCTGCCTCTGCCTCCCAAACTGCTGGGATTACAGGCATGAGCCACAACTTCCAGCCGCAATAACTTTTCTTTAATTTTGCTTAGATGATAATAAAGATTTTTCAAGCACTTGTATTCAAACTGTAGGATATTTGTAGATGTGTACAGGGATGGGCATGGTATTAGTAATGTTCTTTAATCCAGGGATCCATGGCAGGCCCCTCTGGATTTAAAGTCATTAATTTCTATTATTATCACAGTCCCTGACCATGAGCACTTAATCTGATTATGTCTTCTGCTATTCTAACCACAGCTATTCCACCACTGTTTTATAACAGGTGCAAATTAATTCCTAACATAAAGCAATAAGAGCTACTTTAGAAAGTTCTTTACATTTGTTTTGCTTTTAAATTAACTGAAGTGCCTCAGTCCTTGATTAAGACATCATGCTATTTTCAATGTGATTTTCATTGCCTGAATTCACATTATAGCATATTAATCACAATCCACAATATCAGAATTGCAGAGGTACAATTAATGTTTCAATAACTCATTAACTGAAATATTTCCCTCTGCAAAGGAGATTTTATTGTTTGCATATTGTTATAAATATTTTCTAAGGGGGCTCCAAATTCAGAGCATCACTGAACTAGCTAGGCTATATAAATTAACAATGCATTGAATACTCTGCTAAGTGGTAAATATACACAATGTACTATATTACCTTAAAAATGCTTAATACAGTCAACTCACAAGAAAGAGTCTGCAATTTTCTAACTATAGAAAAGCCATTTTAGAAGTAATCTTCAGCCGTGAATAGAAAGGAACAAGAAAATCATGATATTGAAGTAAATAAGTAATGAATAGTTTGTTTCTTGGTGGAGGGGAATATAATCCTTTTTGGAAATGAATATAAAAACAATTTGTGGATCACTTATGACAAGAAAATAGCCTAGGGCAGTTATTCTTTTTTTCTATGACTGTGAAAAGAATAATAATCCTGCAAACGACCTAACCTTCCCTATTACTGCCACATAATAAATTAAGAAATGAAATTAAAACAATTTAACCAAATCTGAGGATAAATGAACTTTTAAGGGGATGGCAAGAAAAAAATGTAAGAAATTCACATTTATTAAGCAATTCCATGAAGTAGACACTTTGCTGAATAGTTTTTATGCATTTTTAAATTTAATTTTCATATGTTAATTGAATTAGAGATTATTTTCCCCATTTTACATTTAAAGAAAGAAACCCAGAAACATTAAGTAAATTGTTCAAGGTTGTATCAGTGACAAAGCTCAGAATGAATTCTCATTGGTTTAAAGATGGCTCCAAAAACATTTTCTTTTTCAGGAACATTGAAGAGCCTTCTGACTCAAGATGGTAGGTTAAGCTCATCTATTTGTTTTCTATCACTCTCAAGGCTCTGTTAAAAAAATAGTCAAAGATTAGCAAAAATGTCTAAATCTACAGCAATGGGAAAAATATGAAGGGGACTCAGCAGATAAAAGATTTCAATAATTTTTTGCAAGGTGGAAAGTAGGCAGTTAAATTATTAACTCATTCAGCAAAGTAGAGGAAACTGCTACCAAGTTTTATGCAGAGCTGTAGTGAAGGCAGTAACCAGGTTTTCCACCACAGCCCCCTAGAATATGCCAGACAAATGAACTGTTGGAATAAAAAGTTGGATCAAAAAAAGGCAGTTTAAAAAGCCTGTATACAGAACAAACTCCCAATTCCCTCATCCACAAAATCTATAGCATTATAGCACTTAAGCTTTACTTTTTATATTGTCATTGAAAAAAAGAAAGATCTCTTCTATGTTGAGAACTAGGGCATCAGCTAATAATAAATAGCACCTGGATGACTCTATAGACTACACAATGAATTTGGTGTCTAGAGAATATTGCAAACAGCGTACATGCTACAAGCCAGAGAGTAAGCGTAATCTTTTTTTTTTTTTCCCAAGGTGGGAGTGGTTCTTGAGAGTCAAATCGGTTCTATAAGTGTTTGGTGCTCAAAACCACATTTCCTCAGCTTCTTGCTCATTTCAATGCTGTAATGGATAGTTCCGTGATCACTGGTGGTGAGTGTCCCATCTCAGGCTCATTTTTGCTGCTTTTTTTTTTTATCTCAGAGTTACTTAGCCTAAGAATAGGCATATTCCAGAAGTCAGGGGGAGGGTACAGATAATGCTCCTGAGTAACCAATGAGAGACACAAATCTGTAGATAGATGCCCAATCTCTCTCATCCTCCAGATACAAGATTCCAGGTGGTCTCTTCATGGTTCCCCAGAGAGTTCCTAGTAGATGTATTTCAGTGGCTCACGGTGGTAACCGGCCTAGAATATATCCTTTATTGGCATTCCCTCTTTCTATCTTACTCCCTTACACATTCAGGGCAGATATCTAGAAGCAACGCTCAAGTAAACTGCATGTATTTAAAACCTGTCATCAGCTCTTAAGAAACCCCCAAAATAAGACAGGAGAGGTGTAGGAATCAGGCCTATGCTAAGATCTGTGGATGCCCAAATTAGGCCAATTATTTGGCACTCACCCAACATTGAGAAACATTTCTTTAACATTTTTTAAAAGTCCAGAGGTCAGAAAACTGCTTCTGCCATTGCTACCATCACTGATAACATCACATCTTCTTCATGCTAATGAAGCTGATGATAAATGATGAAACGTGGGATCCAGCTATTGGGAGAGTTAAGTCTGTCTGAGCTATTTGAATTACTTTATCCTTCCAAAAAATCCACTCACTCCAGTATATTTCATTGGTAGAATATAAACCAGATCCAAGGCTGTAGCTTCAAGGAAGGTTGGAAATACAGATTTAGCTCTCTAGACCTTGCAATAGGTGATATGTGGGCGGTTATAAGAAAGGAGTGGAAATGCATGTCAAGTGGATTGAACGATATTGAACACAGTCTGCTGTGCCGCTGCTCAACATCCACAATCTTCTGCCTATGTTTATCTTCCAAAGAAAAATCAGAGCAAAACCAACGTGCTCCAACCTTGCATAATACAACAGAACCTTTTATAAACAAAAACATGCTCACTGTCTCCTAGAAGAGAAGATCCAAAGTCTGTTCATTGTATCCATCTAATGATATTGTTCATTTCTCCTCTAGTTCAGTTGTAATTCCACCTTGATATCTTTTAAACTTAGGGCTAAACTACTATACATTTTACCATCAGTAATATGCCTTATATCAAATAGAAAGGAATAGAGAGAGGAAAGATTTTGAGTTAATATACACAAAT
This sequence comes from Cacajao melanocephalus, assembly GCA_963573385.1. NCBI lineage: Eukaryota > Metazoa > Chordata > Mammalia > Primates > Pitheciidae > Cacajao > Cacajao melanocephalus. The sequence continues at coordinate 149,554 of CAUYLG010033572.1, forward strand.
ATAAACACAAAGCAGGGGAAAATATGCAAAACTATCTCAGATGTTGTTCTTGCAACTGGTCACAAAATCACAAATAATATGGTTAACCTAATTTTCCACTGCTTATTCCAGTTGTCTTTTGCCTCAGTCATTATTTAAACTGGAGAAGATTCTTTACAGGGTAGAGAAGCCCCAACCTTCATTGCTGAACGATTCAAGGCCTCGGTAATCCTGTCTCTTTGGGATTACCAAAGGCATCCATGAAATTTTATCACTGGCCATGTAAATACTTAGAAGAACCAAAGAGGATCTAGTTCAAGACATGACCTCTTTTTTACCCCAGGAATCACCACATCGGATGTAGTACTCTTCTTTGTTGAATGGCAAAAGAATCCCTAAATTCTAGGTGGCCATTTTGACTTTAAGTGAAAACATTATTGTATCTCCCAGTAGAAACTTTCTTTCTCTGGGTACTAAAAATCTCCAGACTGGCACAGCAAAAAGTCACAAGGATAAAAACAAAAAAATTATTGCATGTAGGTATAGTATTAATAGTCTAAGCATCTGCTTTCTAATCTATCCCTTGGTTCCCAGATCCAAGTATCCTGGCCTGGGGAGAAAGAGCATCATACATTGGTGGCTGGTTTCAGTGCACATACTGTATCTTGAAGGAAAGTATCATTGGCTCTCAAACTGTTGTCTGCAAGCTAGGCTCATAACGTAATTTAATAAGACATTTCCCTGACTTCAAGGCCACATGCTTCAGAGAGATAGACTACATGGTACGTTACGGATAACAGTTAGAAGCTCACAAACACATTTCCTATCTTCTTGAGATAAACTTAGATTACATTTCTCAGCATCCTTTGCTCTTAAGTGGAATGATTTGAATGAGTTACTGTCAATAGAGTATGGGTTAAATTTGATGATAATTGCCTCCAAACCTGGGTCATTGATGGCCTACTGCCTCCATGAAATCCTCTGAGAAACCCTTCTGTAAGTCTACCTCGTCGGCCGAGTGCAGAAGACCAATTGAAGGAGGGAGCCCTGGGATCTCTGAATGACTGTGGACAGAGCCTTTCACTCTTCCCTACTGACCTCTACTGCACTGTGAAAACGGAAATAGAATTTTTAAAAATTATCTATGTGTTCCATCATATTAAGCCCTTCAATTTGGGTTGTTATAGTAATTATACTACCCTGACTAATACGTGGAACAAGAACTAAATTCCATATATGTGAGACCATTGCCTTATTTATTTTATTATACCTTTTTTTTTCATATGATGCAATGTTCTGTGGCATACTATGGTGTTGAATAACACATTCAATAAATTTACAAATGGATTGTATTACTGGTAAATTCCTTCCAGAGTAAGTGTCATTCTAGTAAGAATGAATTGATCCCTTTTCCTAACGGGAGCGAAGTGGCTGGCTATCCCAAGTCCATATAACAAGGTCAGCACTGGACTCTGCTGTGGGCAGGTGGGCACTCAGCAGTGCTGCTAGCCACACCAGGCTTGCTAAGAAGTCCATACCATTTGAGCCCATGTAAACCTCTCTCTTGTAAATAATACAGATAATATTTGGGTTATTTTCCTGTGGCTGCCATAACAAATTGCCACAAAATTAGTGGCTTAAAACAATAGAAATTTATTCTTTTACCGTTCTGGAGACCAGAAGTCCAAAATGAAGGTGTTGGCTGGGCTATGCTTCTTTTGAAGGCTCTAGAGGAGAATCCACTCCTGGCCTCTTCCAGCTTCTGGTGGCTGCCAGCATTCCAAGTGTCATCACCCCAGTCTCTGCCTATGTCATCACATCACCATCTCCTCTTTGCAGGTGTAGCATTTCTCTCTTATAAGAACACTTGTAATGGCATCTATGGCCCACCCAGAGAACCCAGAGTTATCATCTCATCTTAAGATCCTTAACTTAATTACAGCTATAAAGAACCCCTTTTCAAATAGGGTAACATTTATAAGTCCCAGAGCTACCATGAAGCACGCTACACTGTACTTTTGTCCATTTTGTTTATAAACCCAAGTGAGCAAACATGGGGTGGTTAGGGAAACTAAGGAAGGAGGCTAATATTCATAGAACAGATTATCTTGTCTCTCTGTTTATTAACAGCCTCTTCTGCAGTAGGTGCCTTTGGTGAGCATTTCATGGAACACAAAAACTTCATACTCAGAACTCCTTGTCACCAATCCTCAATTTTAATCCTTCCAAATCCTTGAGCATCTAGCCAAATCATTATCCATTACCCAAAATCTGATGTAAATGCACAACCCTGGGAAGTTTTTCTTCTAGGAAAAGGGAGCAATCAGATGTACAGCCTAAAGTTCTTTCATTAGGAGGATTTTCCTTCCACACACATTTAAGCTATAACACTGCCACAGTTCATTTCTAGCTGGTGTTTGCATATTCTGTGGAATAATTTGTAAACCAGGCTCAATTACTTTCTTTAACAGTTTCTCAACAAGGGTCCCCTCATAAATTAGACTTTGTCCCAGATAGTTTAAATAAAGAGCCTTTAATGAAGGGACTGCACGTAGAGATGTAGCCAGGGAAAAAGAAACAAACAAGGGATGGGGAGGTGCAAGAAAACTAGCTCGAGCGTGATGCTGTTATTATTTTCTGGAGGAGCAAGGAAAGAAACAGAGCTCAGTGAGAATTAGATCAACAGAGAAGCTTCCCAGAAGGGACCGCGGTTGTGGAGAAAGGTATGTAGGGTCAGAGATGCAACACTAAAGTAGGAAAAGAGCGTGGAAGTGTCCTACACACTCTGGAAACTTTTCATCTCCCATTGGGAGTCCCATTGGGACTTGCTATTCATTGAATCCAACTGGAAGACGGCTGGCAAGGGAGCCAAGATGATGTAGCCCATATGGTTCAGCATTTCAGGGCACAAAACGGAGCAAAATGGATCAGAGGTGTGCGAACACAGTCAGCTAACATTTCATAGGAACTTTCATGTGGTCAAACGTGTGGGCTGACGGAGAAATGGCAATGCAGCAAGAGCAGTTGCAATGGTCACCTGAGGCGTTGCTCATGCCTCTTACCTGTGCCTTCATGACTTTCTACCTGATTAAGGAGTACTGCTGTGCATATCCTAGTTTATGACAGAACACCTAGACTATGATGGGTAGCTGTTTACATGATCATTTTATATTCTGTGGACAGATACACAAATCTCTGCCATGGCCTAAAAGCAATCCAAGATCTGTTTCTTAATAGTTATTTGGAGACCAGGTCATGGCTTTGCTCTAAAACCTGAAAGGACTGCGCTGTAATTCTAAATCAAGGTTTGCCAGGGGCCTCCTATGGGATTTCTTTCTGCCAAACACTCCAAGCACCATGTAATCTGTTGGATCTTAAATCTCAAATAGCAGAGTAGCATGCACAACAGTTCATAGTTACAAATCATCTTCTTGCTCTGGGCCCCATTCAGAACTGGCAATCTTATGGATTACTTGATAAATGGGTCAAAGTAGCACATTTAAAGGTGTGTTTGTTGTTTCAAAAGTCCAGTGAGATGGTAACAATCATTGGGTCTTTTTAATAGTGGGCAATTTTCATAGCAATTTTTTTAACCCACTTTTAAAGAGATAAAATGACTGTTACCATCTCACGGGATTTTTGAAACAACATATATACACCTTTGTATATGGAGGAAGAAACATCTCAACTTGCTATAAACTACTGGACTGCCATAAATTTTATTGATGTCATGGCCTTTGAATTTACATAATTTGTTTTTTCCTCCCACTTTCTGGCACACATGTTCCTTACCAAGGAATCTATGATGGTTGCCACTTCCTACTCATCACAGCCAGTCAGCATGTCGCTAACCATTGTAGTGGAACAAAGTGATGTCCTATGGCGTGACGAGACAGACAAGGTTCCTGTGGACTAGATTATTACAGAAAACTGGAGAGCTGAGGTAAGATAGCAAAGACATTAAGTCCTTTTGATGCATTAAAATTAAAATTAAAAAAAGGATAGCAAAGATGTACAGCTTACTTAACAAGGTGGGAAAAATGACTTCTGTCATCTCTTTGTTAGAAGGAAGAAAAATACTTTTAGCAGATACATAGCAGCATGTCAGCTGCCAACGTTTTATTTGCTTCAGTTAGCTAACTACATCTGAAACAGTCATTGAATTTGGAGTTACATGGTTAATAATAATAGTCTCCCGAAGACTCCCCCATTTCTTCTTGGATCAAACAGGAGTGTTAAATGGGGGTATGACAAAAAATCATCACCCCTGAATTTTTCAGACCTTGGATGGTGACATGAACCTCTGACATTCACCCAGAAATGTGGCACTACTTTTGGTCTACTGTTTCAATATGAAGGGACATTCTAGGAGCTTCAGCTTTGTCCTTCATACCATAATGGCCTTCATTCCATGAGATAGGGAGCCAATGTGGGAGTTCAACCAGAGTTGAGTATGTCTAATCCAGCTATACATGCAGGAACTGGGAAGGGTATGTTTGAGGACCTACTGAGTCACTGTGAGATGAACTCAGATCACCAGGCCTCTAGAATCCCCCATTTTGACTGGTGAGCACAGTAGCAATTTGGGTGCTCAATGAGCAACATCAGCTCAGAGTCAGTGTCCCAGTAATCCTCTCAAAGTGTGTTTAATTTCCTTCTCTTGATGAAAGCAAGAAAGAGGATTTATAGTATATCCTATGAAATCATCACAGAATATTTCAAGAGAAACCAATATTCCCTCAATTTAAAAAGCTCTGGGTCTGTGTACTGGACCAATGATGGGAATTGGTGAGGGGCTGTGTCTCTCATTGTAATGACTCAAGTCAGGCCAGTGTTTACCAGATTTAGTCAATCATACTAATCAAGAAGGACCTTAGTCTATCTGTTTCAGTGCTCGGGACATCATAATAAATTGGCCACCACCATAGACACCCACAGGCCAAGCCATTCTAATAACAACTCTGGCTCTTTTGCCTATGACTGTAATCACGTCCATTTTGTCTCTGGCATTTAAATATTGCCATTTGGTGTCTGCCAATCTGATACTCTAATTCCCACTGAAATTAAAATTAAGGAACTCATTTTAGGGAAGCTTCCTCCCTCTGTCATCATCCCAATCTATAGAAAGTAACCACTACAGAATTTTCCAAGGATGCTTGTGGACCTTACCAATAGATTTCTCAAACATAGAGAGGGGTAGTCAGGTGGGTCACACATGGTAGATCTTCTCCAACATTCCTAACTCCATTAAGTCTCTAGAGTCTCTCCTCCACGTTATTCCAAAGAATGTCTAACATATATCTGAGTTTAACATAGGCTGGTACTGAGTCCCTATTTCAGCTGAAAAACTGAAACACCAGTAAAACTGCTCCTCACTGTTGAGCTATGGCCTCAAAATAAGAATTTTTGGTAAGATATAAGAACTATATCAGTAATTTCAGTTTATTCTAAAGATAACGTTTCTGCCTGCCTTAACACCCGAAAATCTATTCCTATACATTCATGCAGATGAAAATTAGCCAAATCCTATCATTCTAAATGCCCCCCTCCCAGGATAGATTTTTTATTTGTTCTCCTGGGGCATGCTGTGATCTAATTGTCTTTGCAGATCTGATGGCACTGAAATGGGAGAAGGCAGGCATAAAGAGGATCAGCATCCCTTTGGAAGGTAACTACCTTGGTTGAAGTCGTTATAGAATCTCAAGCAACAAAGGACTAATGTCATCTGACAGGGAGGAGAGACTGCTTTTATGAACAGGCATTTTCAAAGCAATTTAAAGATTCATGTTCTCAGGTTTATCCAAATCTACCCAAATATCCCCATTCTGTTCCTTTAGGTCCCATCCTTTCATGATCAGTGCTACAAATTTCACATAGGAAACCACTGAGGCTGTGAACTCAAGTTGTAATTCTGCAACCCAAAGGAGCAAACTTTGAACTTTGTTTTAAAGCATTTCAAGTCTGCAGTTATGATATATAAAAGGGTCTCTTAGAAGGGTCATAGAAGCTGTCTGCAACTTTTTCCTTGCCCTGAGCCAAGAATTTAAAATAGGAGTGAATACTTTTTCTGTAAGCTCTGCGGTACAATATGAAGCAACCCTGCCACTCAAGTTTTCTCTATTTCTTATTGGCACTACAATAGCGCAGTGCAGCAGCTGGTCTGTCAAAGGACTGTCTTCAATAGCTCTTCCATCCTATGTGGCCATAGGTGTTAATTTAGCTATTTGCTTCATGGAAAACAGTATCCTATTTCCCAGTGGTCATGAAGTGATCACTGCCTATAAACTCAACAGATAACCAATCTCATATTATATTTAAAAGTTGATTTTTTGATTAAATTTTCACGCTGAATGCTGAGCTAGGTACGGTTTATCACATGAAATAGATAACACTCAAGGTATTTCAAGCAGAAAATCTTTAATTCAAAAGATGAGGTGCTTATAAAGTTATTGGTAACTTGGAGGAATAAAAGTGAGGAGGCTATCCTTAGTCTTTAGCTTCAAATTCACACAACCACATCTGTCGTAAGTGCCATCACCATTAGCACTGTCTGTATTCATAAAATTGATGCCAAGGTAATGGAATGTGTTATCCAACTGTTTCCAACACTTTTGTCTGTAGGAGCCCATTTATATAATTGTTCTACTACAGAAAATTTCACGAGTGCCTCACATTGACAAAACCTAAATTTATGAGGGGATCACACAGGAATCTGAGAAATGTGATTTTTAGTTTCCCAGACTCTGTAATACTAAAGGAGGTGAGAAAGAACATATCAAGGGGAAAGGAATGGCTTCTAAGTGCTCATAAACATCTAGTACACGAACCAAAGATGATGCTTGATAATCTGAAGTAGTTAATATTTAGGGTAGACTTGAAGATGTAAACTCCAAATCTCAACCTTAATGATAAATTAGAAATTTATTACCCAAATTCATCTGACTGCTCTTTTTCCTCATGAGGTCACCTGCTATTTTTATTTCTGGAGGAAAGATTAGATACCACTTTATGAGGGCTGGCAGTAATAATTCAAGCATAACAAAAACAAATGTTGAATAAATATAGCTTTGAAGAGCAGTTTTTCTTTTGTGATATCTTTATTAAATTTTCACTGAGATCTGAAATCAGAGTATATTGGAAACCTAACTGTATTAGGTACAACTGATAAACTCTATATAATATGCTTATAAAAATTTTAAACGTATTTGATCCCATTTTATTAATTAGAACATAGCCACACTCAAAGGTGAGGTGAGACTGTTGCCAACATAATGCTATCTATCGTACAAAACTCATAATCTCTCCACCCTCTAATTACCAAGCAGCTAGCTAACCATTATTCTTGAAAGACTGGTTCTTAAAACAGCTTCCTCACAGGGAGGAGAAACTCAGTTGAAATATAATGCATCATGAGTGACAAAGAAGGGATTTCAACTGGATGCTTTCCTTTTTCCCCCATGGCAAATTAAAAGAAAATACAAGTCAACTGAGAAATGGAGCAATTTGACTGGCTTCTCTAAAATTGCAGAAAAGGGATTCAGGAATACCTAAAGAAAGACTGACAGAGGACATGGAATATATATGTGGACTGATGAAATATTTATTCTTTATAACTCAATATTGTATTTAAATTGAGAAATCATAATTTCAAGATCCTATGTTTTTAGAAATAGCCATAGTATTTAAATCTTTCAAGATTTTCTTTTGTATTTAGGATGGCTTCTCATTTGGACATATTCTGTATAGATGTTCAAATGCAGTGTGACCTTCTGATAGCTGCATTATAATTAGATAGATATTAAGTGATGTGTTTCAGTGTGTACTTCAGGATTCTCCTTCAGGATTCACAGCCTCCTATAAAAACAAATTCAGAAGGAGCTGTGCCTTTCAATTCACAGCTGTGCCTTCCCTTCTATAATTTATAAGAAAACTAACTTCTAATACTTGTATGATTTGTAGTATTTTGCAGCAAAAATATCAGGATGGTGCAAAAAGAATACTATAAAAAAAGAATCCATTTCTACTTCTCTTCCTTTTCACAAATATTCTTGTCATTCAGAAATTATCTGCCTAAAATACCAAAGACTAAAGCATGGATTCTAAATTACACCACTAATAAGGACTTGCTTTCTAAGGTCACTTGCCAAAATTACTTGCACGCTGAGTGGCAGGTGACGGATTTTCTTCAGCAGGTTTTATGATTAGTGCTCAGATGCTGTGTGCCTGTGTACACAGCTCAGTATCACAGTGTCTCTCACCTCTGCTGCCCTATTTACTGTCCAGCAGGATGCTGAAATCTGCCACCCAGGTCCATGCTGAGCAGGCCAGCCAGCACACATCCTGGATAGCTGTAGCTGTTTTTTTCTTAGTAAGAATGGTGTTATGAGTACAGCTGAGATTATGGCTATAACAAGGAAAGAGCTGAGAGAGTGTGAACTCCTCAGTGTGGTGTCTCATTCTGAAGGTGAGAGAGATTCAAAAGTTCTGCTCCAATAGTCAATATATAGCATCTGACTTGTTTTGTCACATAGATAATATAACAAAAATCACTTATACCTCTGAGTTCTCTTTCTCATTTATAGGGTAACTAAGATGCATATATGAAACAAGCCTATAAATTAAAATATTCCTAATAAACTAAAAACACTTCTAGATTCCATGTTCTGAAGTACAAACATAATAATCCATGCTAAAATATTTTTGAATACCCTAAGAGCATGCATAACAAAAGAGAGAAAAAGAGAGAATGAATTAATAATATCAAAACTAAAACTAGTCATCAGTTTCCACCAGCAAAACAATCAAGAGTCACAGACTTGGGAGGCCGAGGCTGGAGGACTGCTTAAGGCAAGGAGTTCAAGACCAGCCTGGGCAACATAGTAAAATCCCATTTCTACCAAAAAAAGGAAAAAGTAACTAAAGAAAGAGAAAGAGCTACAGTCATCTATTAGAGAGGAAAACTCACGTCTCAGGTATTTCTAGTTATTGCAAGCAGTTAACAAATTCCTTGTCTTCCATATAAGAAAATGTTACTTTAGTGACAAAGTTTTACCAAGTAGGAGACACACTCTTTATTCACCAGTTTTTAGATATAAGGCATGCAAGATATCTGTGATAACAGAGAAGAAATTATGAAAGCTCTGGAAAAGGCTGTATTTATGACATTTTAAAATAATCTTCTATAAAGAAACTTATAGTAAGGACTGAATGATTTAAACTGAATCAAGAACATACCCCTTTACAGAAGAATAATTTAGAAAAAAAAATAGTATGTTTTATGTCTGAATGCAAAAGCTCTTCCAAAAGCAACTAATTTTGAAAGTAAAAATATGCTACCATAGAAAGTAAGCTTTTTAACCAGCAATTGTAAATACCTAAGTTCTAGTTTGATTTCTTTTCTACATAAGAAATTAGCAGCAGAAAGCAATTTAGAATTAACTAAATCAAATAAACATCTAGCAGATAGTTTACATTGTAATAAACTGATTAACAAAAAAATCATTTTTTCCCACAGCAGAAGTATATTTATTGTGCTGAAATCAGGTAGCAGGGAATGAATAGCTCTTGGGAACCAGTACAGAATGTTCACAAAGATTTACAAATCTCTAGTCATTACACACTGAACAATAAAACAAAGGTGCTGAATCCTCTTAGACCAAACTATGTGTTGAAAATTTTCTGTAATTCTCATGACTGCATGCCTTTGGGGGGAAAGTATTCATTTTTAATGCACAATAAATATGTTATAGTTTACAAAATATTCTGAAGTAGTCTGTACAAACAGCATACATCCTATACATGCAGCTTTGACATGTTGTTGAGATACTTAGAAATATTCATGCTTTTTTTTGGGTCACATTTTGTCTTCTTACAGTAATCCCTTTGCAACATCCCTTAACAAATTAACCTATGTAGTAAAATATGGTACAAATTCTTTCCTACTTTATCTCCAGTTCTTCACTTATATTACATGAAATACTTTATTTGTAAATAGTAAATTTATTTTATAGTTCTGACTACTCTCACTTTTATTTTATTCATGTTGTGTTTTAACAACACCTTGTAACATCGAGCATTGAATTTAATAATCTTTAGCACCAAGGAGTCAAGAATATTGCACCAAAATGGATTTATACTTCATACCTAGTTAATAAATAAGATCTTGCAACTTAGTCACAAGGAAAACGTTACTCCAAAATTAAACACACTGAAAGAGAAGGATAGTTTCACAGAAATGTTTGATGTATGCTATTTGTCATAAAAGCAAAAAAATACTAGTGCATTTGAAAGTTAATATTAAAATTTACATTAGAAGACTCCTTGATTTTTTTAATTAAAATTTATTTAATTTTAAATGTTCTTTCCAACAGAAGAGGTAGGTATTTTTCCACATATGAAAAATCAGTAACAGCCACAAATCAAAACAAGGAAAGCCTGATAAAAATCAATATATTCTAACAGCACATAAATGTAACTATCTTATGATGTTACTAATAAAGACATGAGTTGTTTCATGTTTCAATCCAACAATAATCTTAAATTTCATAATATATTTCTGCTAGTAACAGGAGTATTTAAATGCTGCCTTTTCATCAAAAAAAAAAAATTGTTTCCCCACAGTGATTTGTGCCTTGAGTCATGGTAACCTCTGAGTTACCAGACAAGATTTTACTGCAATTCTTTCTTATTTTCACCAACACCATCATCATCAAGCCTCTAAGATTCTACAGAGATCAGCAGATTTAAAAAATTTAATTACAACCAGAGTATACTTTGACTAGAGGTGGAGAGATTTGACCATTCTGGTCACCAAATGAATTCAAATGCGCAAGTTTAAATGTATCCACATTTCATTTCAAGCTTTGGACAAGAAAATGTAACACAACTGATTTCACTCAGTAGACAAGATAATTAGCAATTTATCAAAAAAAATTCATAAAGACTTTCTGTGATCATCTAAAATTCAGACCGAAGAATGAGTGACTGTAACATACATGAAATATCTCACCCTTTAGACAACTGGATGCCAACAGGGGGAGACTCTCCAAAGTCACATAATGATTGCTTTGGTCTGGAGAACATCAAGGCTAATTTTAAAAAAAAAAGTTAAAAAAAATTCATAAATAAAACATCTGGATATGGTATTAACACTTTACTCAGTCTAAGAGTTACTAGTACATAGAGCACATTTGTCTTTTCTCCCCACCCCCAACTCTCCTTTGCTTCTGTTTTCCCTGAAATTTTATATGATATGGGAGTTTTCCCTCACTGTGAACAACAGTTAAGGCCCAGTTCAATTTACTCTTCTTTTGCTTTTCCATTTTTCTGTTTTTTTCCATTTTCTATCACTAGTTGTTTTTCTGATTTGCTCACACCATTTGCTGAAATACCATTCATGGCTGTTTTTCCAGTTTTTGATTTCCTAGGCTCTTTGTATGTCCGAACGTAGAAGTTAAGAAAAAGAAATATGAAGCTGATTGCATAGGCAATTAGAGCCCAGTGCATCCATTTGGGAAAGGGGCAGTCAGTGTAAAGAGACAGTGCTGTGTGCCCAATGGTCACATGGAATTGAACCTGAAAAACAAAAACATAATAATTTAATCTGAATAGTAAACAACTTTTAACAACATCAGCATCTTCTACATAGCTATCATAGGCCCAAATTTTGCCACACTCTGCAAAATTTATTGTTTTCTGGCTCTCACGGCCAGCTCCTTCTCATTCACAGCTCAAATGCCCTCTTCTCAGTAAGGGCTTTCTGACAAGACTTCAACTGGCCCTCTCAATCCCATTAACTAAAGACTTTTTGCATTTTTTAAAAGGAGAATTATAACTATTTGAAATTGTCTTTTGTATTTGTTACTTCTTTATTGCCTATCTTTCCACTAGAATATAACTCCAGAAGGCATGACTTTGTCTTGCCCATTGGTAATTCTTGAGTCCTTAGCACCATGTCAGGATCAATGAATATGTGTTGAATAATGTTACCTAATGGAAGGGAATCAGTGTCCTAGAAGAGTAAAGTAATAGTATTGTAGGTGCTTTCATTTTATTTTCCTCCTACATTTGAGATTGGTTTCTTTCTATCAAATTGTAAGCAAGCAAATACATATACTTTTTTAAATGAGCTTATAAAAATGGCTCATTTATTTCTTACAGATAGTAGGCAGGTAAATTTTTCTTTGAACTCTATCCTTTAAAAACTAATATTTTGATAATATTTAGTAGATATTTCAGAATACAAAAAGAATCACTTTCAACTTTAAGAATTTTTAAAAGGAAAAAAGCCAAAAGTGAGATACTTAAAATAAAATAAATTCTGATGTATCAATAAATGAATGGGACAAGACACGAGAATCATGAATTCTATGGATGTTAACAAGGGTTAACTTTTTTATACAATTAACTTACATAACTAACTGTTGTGAGGACTTCTGGCTTGGAAATACAAACTCAACATCCTGTTTGAAATGGACAATTGCGATTTCTCTTTTAAGGACAGCATTGTTCTTAAAATGTTAATTACTGATTAAAATAATCACTATTATTTTAAATATTAGAAAAATAATGAATGCCATGTAAGCTAAAAATTTATACCATATTAAATAACTTTTATAATTTTCCTTGGCAGATATTCAAATTTGAAGAACTTCTGGTTTCACAAGGGTTTTTAGAAGCTGCATCACCAAAAAGGGTGTGTATAAGGGTGTGATTGGGTATGGCATCACTTAAGGAGAGCCAGGTGTAGGCTCCAACAAACCAGGACTAATTCACATGATTTTGATCACCTCTTCATTTTCTTGGGTCATTTTACTCCTTACTGAGATAAGTGAATTACACAAACTGTATTAATAGCTTTTACACAAAAACTGGAGGAAGCTTCCTGTACTACTTTGGCTACAAATGAATCCTTCAAACCCAGCATTTCCCAAAAGTTGTGCTTCCTGTTTGGTTAGCCAGCTGTTTAGCAACTTAAAGCAGAGATGAATAATGTTTCCAAATGTGATTCCACTGATAAAATTGTACACATGCTATGATTAAAGCAAATTATAATAAATTCTAAAGCTTGAAAAATAGCTACCAGGTTGGCTTTGAATTTCCAGTTTGATTACAGGCTAGTGCCTAGCATCTGAAAGTTACACTAATGCACACACTCAGATTGCCACAAGCAGTATTACTAGGGGGATGTGCTGAACCGTCTGGACTAAAGACCACCATTTGAAAATATCTGTCTCTTCTCTCTTAAGGACAGTGTTTTAGAGAATAACAAGGAATTCTCTTGTCCTTATTCCCTTCCGTTGCCCCACCCCTTCTCCTTGGCTATGTGCTTTCTTTTCAACTGTATATTCGGAATATCTAAGATATGTTAAAGACTGAAAGATGAAATAAAAAAAATTTTTAAGCAAGGATGAGATGAAGAGAGGTAATAAAATTTTAAGTTAAAATCACCTGAGGAAATAAATACATATTATTTTTCTAGTTATACATAAATCTACATACTTTGTAGTGTGCTTAGACCTTTAATCATCCTTTCCACAAATATGTTTAGAGAATGTTTCCCTTAGAGGAGTAAGTGCTATGTCTAGTGTTTTAAGTATATTATAAAAGCAAAGACTTGTGACCAATACGTCTACGAATAGGTTGGCTGGAGTCAAGAAGCCTTACCTGCAATACAGCTACAGGATAAAGTCAATTTCATAATAGAATACTGTCTAAAATGACTTAGCACTTTAAAATTGATCAAATTTAAATGTTTTCAGTATTTTAGCAGAAGAAACTTTGGAAGCATTTAACTCACCAGCTGCAACATGGTCAGGTATCGTTTCCACCAAAGATATTTCTGAATCCATGGGCCAAATGCAGTTAAACCATAGTATGAGTACATAATCACATGGATAAAGGAATTCATCTGTGCTCCAAAAAATGCTTTAGAGAAACAACAGGTAATACAAGATACAGAAAATTTTATTAGTAAGCCACTGAGATATACAGTAAACGAATCCACATTATTTAATCTTGAGTACAGATTAGGAATAAAAGATATAAAGTAGTACTAATGAAAAGGTTTTCCCTTCAGATTAAGCTAGGTCTTTTTAAGGTTTAGATTTCAGGCCTTACCATATAAATAAAAATGTGTGTTCAAATGCAAAGGACTTTCAAAGTGGTAAATTTTCAAATGGGGCATTCCAGTGAGCTTAAATAGGCCCAAACGTAGAACTCTTGCCTGTGTTACTTTTAATTCTACTATTCTTGGGAGAAAAAAGTTGTAATACATATAAATATTTAAGTAGATTTATAAATGTTCCATTATTGCCTTCATATGTGCCAATATCTACAATGAAACAGTACTTATTTCTTAGGTTTCTAAATAGTTACCATAATATGACAATGGAAACCAGCAAGGTGAACTATACTACAGTGACTTGTACTCTGGATCCTCCTCAGAGGAATCATCTGCATCAAGCTCAACAATGTCAATCATCCTTAATCTACAGGCATCTGAAAAGATCAGAGGCAGATCTTGGCCAAACTATGAATTCAGATCCTCTTTAATATTAACAAGAATATATAAAATTTCCTTTTAAGTAAGAACCAACAAGACCTATACAGGATGAGTATCCCTTATCCAAATGCTCAGGACCAGATGTGTTTCTGATTTTAGATTTTTAAAAAAATTTTGGAATTTTGCATAGACATAATAAGGTATCTTGGGGATAGGACTCAAGTCTAAATCCAAAACTTTATATACTCCTTATATGTGTATCCTAAAGATAATTTTATATAATTTTATGATAACTTTGTGCATGAAACAGTTTGTGTACTCTGAACCATCAGAAAGTGAAGATGTCACTAACTCAGCCACACATGTAGATATTATTTGTGGTTGTTTGGCATGAACATTAGGCTGTACATGAAAAAGGGAGCTAAGAGGGTCTTTTTTTCCCTTAGGGATACTGAATAAACTGTGTTGTGCACTTGAGTTTTGACTGTGACCCATCACATGAGGTCAGGTGTGTAATTTTTCACTTGTGGTGTCATAATCGTGCTCACAAAGTTTTGGATTTTGGAGCATTTGGATTTCAGATTTTTAGATTAGGGATGTTCAAGCTATATTAGAGCAAGAATGAGCTATGCACTAAGACGAAAATCTTCAGATTTGAGGGGTTGTGTCTTGGTATTCTTTGGATCAGAACTACTAGACCCATTCCCCATCAAAATATTATTTTTTACATTTAGTCTCAGTTTATGCTCATCTCTGGGGCAAATCTTTAGGTATTAAGTAGTCACGGATAAAAAGCAAAAGTTTTACTTTCCTCAAATTTTTAAAAAATGAAATGTACATGGAAATGATTAACCATGAAAGCAAGTGAAATGGTATATCAAGTGAAAGTCCTAGGTTCTCAGTGCTTTTCACTGAACACATATATACAATTAAACATAAGTAGTATATTACTGAAAATGCTCACCTTGTCCCCCTGCAACCCACTTAATTCCAATCCACCACAAGGTAAACATCGTACAGTGATGATACACATGAAGGAAAGAAACTTGGTTGTTTTTCTTTCTCAGAATAAAAAATACTGTATCCAAATACTCAACTCCTTTAGATACAAAGTACCACCACAAAGCAGCAGCTATCTGTAAAAATGGAAAATGTTATAAACACCAAAATGACACTATTACATGGGTTTCTACTCATTGTAAATAAGTCCAAAATAAACATTTGCATATTGCACAAAGTACAAGGCATAGAATCATTTATGGCTAATTAGGTTTGAAAACCCTAAGCATTTCTGCATAGGGTAAAAATAGGAAAGAGAATCCAAAATGCCATCTATTTATACAGTGCCAATAATTTAGAGAATATTTTCAGTCTTTTACATAGGTAGATGTCACACCGTGTCAAACTGCTGAACACAGAGCTGGAAGCACATTCAGATTGCTATCTTTTTCAATTTGGTAGAGGAACTGAGATGTTTACTTTGTAAAGTGATTTTAGTTGTTCATGTTTAGCCTACATTATAGCTCAGAAAAACATGCAAGTAAGTTCATGTAGCAACTGGTCTCTGCCAGTGTCTGCCTGTCTGCTCACTCTCTCTCCCCACTCTCCTCCCCTCTTCCCACACCAACATGTGCAACAACATAAATATCCAAACACAGCAGTTTGCATTAGGTATTAAAATCTTGAAAATAAAAAATTGGAATGAACAAATATTTCCCAGGTCATAAATATAATCCTGCTTACACGAATAAGTCTTTTCTTTTCCTGGGCTCTAATTAAGGCACCAGATGGTGCAGAAAGATTACATACATGCTGAGATTAAGGATCCAGTGAGAGGTGACCTCTGTTATGTTTTAAAATGTTTTACAAGAATCCTACCGTAACAATAACCAAAACTTAATTTTTTATGTCAAGTATTTTCTATGATAAGCATCCTAGTACAAATGACAAGGCAGTACATAACGAAAATCTATTTATAAGCCTTAGTGTGTTAGGACTCTGTCAGATTCATTCACAAACAGGCTTAGGTGTTTTAGAGCTGAAGGATCCCTTTGCATTTTATACCTGCACCAGTATATGTCATGGGTTTTTTGTTTTGGCTTTTGCATTTGAAAAACAAAATTGTAATTTTAAAGTTTGGGGAAAGAAGAAAGGGAACGCATGTAAGAAATAAA
This sequence comes from Cacajao melanocephalus, assembly GCA_963573385.1. Taxonomy (NCBI): domain Eukaryota; kingdom Metazoa; phylum Chordata; class Mammalia; order Primates; family Pitheciidae; genus Cacajao; species Cacajao melanocephalus. The sequence continues at coordinate 166,210 of CAUYLG010033572.1, forward strand.
GTATTTACAAACTGAGAATTATTTACTGGATTTACTAGAAAAATATCATTAAAAAATGATATACATCGGTGGAAAATAACCTTAAAATAGTTAACTACTCCCAGCAACACTACAGTTAATATTCATTATTATATTCGTTCTTTAAAATAAAGTAACTATCACCATTTTGGCATAGTAACTTTAACTAGAAGGAAAATGATAATTTTCCTCCATCTGGACCTCTACATTTGCCACAATTCACATAAAATAATAATAAACAGTAAGTCTCCTCAGTTTGCAAACTGCATTAGATATCTTTAAATAGACTATAACAAAAGTGATACTTCTTGGCTACATAACACTGAATACAAAAACTCCCCATGCCAGGAAACTATTTTTCTCAAGGGAAGCTACTAGATCTTATTACTACCATATGCTATAGGTAACGTAAAACATACATTTTATATGTAATTTTTTTTTTATCATAGAGTCTTGCTCTGTCACCCAGGCTGGAGTGCAGTGGCGTGATCTCAGCTCACTGCAACCTTCGCCTCCTGGGTTCAAGCGATTCTCCATTTTATATGTAATTTTTAGTGTGAACCACAGTATATGAGTTCAATAAATACTTAATAGAATAAGGTAATCTGTTGTTTCTTTTGCTTGAATTAATGTTAATTTTACTCATGTAAGTGACTGGAAAATAAAATATGGTAACATCTTACTAGTGGTTTATTTTTCTTCAAGTATAAGAAACTGAATTTATGCCTACACAAATTGTTCTATGCTTAATTTCCTAAACATTTCACACTTCACAAAACATTTACTTTTCCTCACTTTCTTAACAAATAACTTGGACTCTTAAGAGTTTCTATTCTTGACCCAAAACAAAAAAATCTAAGATAATATCTTTAAAAGAAACATGAAACTTCCTTGCTTTCACAAGTACTGCATTCTAGTAATCCAATGCATATTTGCTCATGCTGCAAAATTAAGTACTTAAAAAAAAAAGCATAGCTTTATTGACTCATAACAATCTAGTATAATTTCACTATCACATTAAAGTACATTTTAATGTACAGGTGTGGTGGCTCACACCCATAATCCCAGCACTTTGGGAGGTTGAGGCAAGAGGATCCCTTGCAGCCAGGAATTCAAGACCAGCCTGGGCAATATAGCGAGACCCAGTCTCTACAAAAAATTAAAAAGTAGCTAGGTGTGGTGGTACACACCTATAGTCCCAACTATTTGGGAGGCTGAGGCAAGAGGATCACTTGAGACCAGAAGTTTGAGGCTGCAGTGGGCTATGATCACACCACTGCACTTCAGTCCGGGTGGCAGAACAAGAACCTGTCTCTAAATGAATGTTAAAGAACCTGTCTCTAAAAAAAAACACAAAAAGTTCATTCTACATTTTCACAGACTGGAGCCTATAAAATCGAACCACTTTTACTGATTAAGAGTATTTCTAATGTACTTACCCTGACTTCATTAACATTATTAGAATAATCCACACTCTGGCAAATATAGCTATATCCTGCATTATACGATCCCATGAATAACTGAAAAAAGAGTAATATTTGTAGTAAAGTTTTAGTAGATACAGCATTAAAAACACAATTAAATACAAAATGTAACCTATCAAATTATTTTAAAAGGAGTATTTTCTTTAAAAATTTCAAATGCATTGAAAATTTAATGCATTGTAATTGCTAGAGGTTACTGTGCATTAATTTGTTTATAATTAAATCTAAATTAAAAATTACATGTAACTTTTAGACTGAGTATCAACTCTATCTGTTAAATACTTCACAACATTAAGAGACATTTTTATTGCTAGGACTCAGATTTTAAAGTTGTCCTACCTTAACTAGTTTCTATGTTTGATCCAGAGTGGTTTGTATCTAACAAATTAGGTATGAGCATCTAAATAAATTAAAGTGTTTATGAAGTTGAGACTCTAGGCTAAGTTTTCAATTAAAGAAATATTTCTTTTTTTAAGAGGAGTTATTGTTTATTTTCCTAACATTACTATTCAGTTCTCTGGAATCATACACAATTTTAATGAGTCTCTTAAACAAATTCCTTAAACTTATGCAATTTAAAAAATGGCTGTTGTCAATCTAGCCTTTAGGATTTCCTTTGAAAATGTCGTGGAGAATTTGCTAGTGCTCAGAAAGTATATAATGATTAGTAACAACAGTTATATGGCAGTTAACTCATTTTAATTCCAGCGCCAAATACAACATTACATATAATAGGATTTACTTGAAATCGGCATATTTTGATCAGTTACCAAACTGGAAACAACTGAAAAAGAATGATAAATAAATAGATGCAACTGTTTACTGAGTGCTTAATATGTGCCAAACACTATGCAAAAATTATCTCTCTTAACTCTGATAATAACCACAGATGGTAGGTATTTAAGTGGGGAAAACGAGGCTAAGAAAAGTTAAATAACTTTCAATGCCAGCACAGCTAACAAGGGTTATTTTAGAATCTAGTTTGTCTTATTCAAAATTCCAATTTAAACAACTGTCCTATATGTTAATATTTTTGTTATTCAAAAGTGAAAAATGTCAAAAATGTACTTTTAGAGTAGCCAACACTTGTGTCTGGGTACAATATTACAATGATAGTTTCACGCATTCTCATTTTTAAATTTCCAATAACCTTGGAAATTATAGTGATCTTAAAAACATACCTCTCTGAAGATAAAAAGGTTAAGCAAAACCATCCCAAAATTATAGATAATGAGCACTAAACGCATCTGAAAAGGTTCTCGGTCCTTCATCCATTTTGGACCCAGCCACACAAACAGAAGATAGAGAGTGCTTATACTTAGTGTAGGCCAAGGAGACTGCATCAGAGGCCAATTTTCCACACGTTTATCTACAGAGAGAACAAAATACCATAAAATTCATTAATCAATAAATGTTTTATAAAATACACTTTTTAGGAATCAAGATGTTTTAACTTAATTTCCTAATTTGATCAAATATGCATCACTGTCCTTTGAGTCCCAACAAAAATACGTGGTATAAAAACCAAAGAAATAATACTGACTCCTGCAAGTAGCTTTTGAAAATTATGCTTCATTACTTATGTCACACATTATGTTTTACAGAGAACAAAAACAAGAAATAAAGCACACTAAAAACAGAGGTGGTGATCTTGGGATGAAAAGTCAATAAAAAACTTCATGGACAGAAAATACATATCTTAAGGAAACATCTGTCTTCCATATACACGTGAAATTTATCAGGGCAGCCTGGAGGCTGTTCTATGTGTCCACTCCTAAAGCAGGCAAGAATTTAACCGGAGCGGTATGGGGCAATAGAAGCCATTTGCTGAAATATCTCGAGATACTGAAGGCAAGAGTACAGGGACTTTGAGAGATTAAATTAGAGTTCATTACAATTCTATAATGTATTTAAATAGCATATTCAAGACATTTTTCTAACTTTTTCATGAATTTTAACAAAAATTCATCTTTTAACATATTATAAAAACATATTAATACTGGTTTTTATATTTCTAAAAGCTAAACATTAAAAGGTTGCAAATCTAATGTCGAATTTATTCTTGGCAATGTAAAATATTTTTATGTTCTATGGAAATAATGTAAAAGAAAATTCAAGTTCTTAGAACCAACCTAAATGAATTTAACTTAACTGCTGATTATAATAACTTCCTATTTAAACTGTCATTTTTACTAAAGGCTGTATATGCAAAATGGTTCTGAATTATGGAACTAGGTATTAAAATATCTTACTTAAAAAAATTAATCTGTGTCTATATACTGTCAATAGACAATAAGATACAAGATGTGTTACAATATTTAATCAAATAATTTCCAAAGTGAGGGAGTGACATGATGACCAAGGTTTCAGTGAAATCAGAGTTGTTAAAAAACGTGACCTATTGCTTGATGACTTGTGATACAGGAAAAAAAAAGATAATGACTTGAAAGAAAAACACATATGGGAACCAGGAAAACAGAAAAACTGATTTTATTTTATAGTTTTTAAAAGGAGGTCTCCATTATGGCTATATCACTCAAATCAAACACATTTCAGAGTTAAAAGTGAACCAATATATTTGAACCACAGGAGAGATGGAAACCTCTCATAAGGAGGAAATGACTTAAAAGTGGCACAGCTGACTTTTGTTAAAAAGGCATTGTGCCACTAAGGTCTTATCAGTGACTGTTCACTTTTCTTAATGGGATTGTATCATTTTATGTTAACTGTCATTCTATGACCATATCTTTCTATGCTAAAGGCCCCCCATTAAACATGGAATGTGCATCTACTTACGCATTTCTTTTTCTATATTATAGAAAAAAAGGATTTATAGACGAAACATTTAGACAAACTGTTTCGGTCACAGAGAAGAAGCTGCTGTGGTATACTGTTCTTTTCCACAAACTTTAAGACAGATGCTGTTTTTCCTATGAGACTTACACAAAAAGAAAAAGTACTCTGAGTAGTGTCATACTCCATGTGACAAAGAAAGGAGGATACATTTATCTGTGAGGAGATTTTAATTTCTAACATCACAGATTATTTCTTACCCTTACCACATACAGAATTTCTACTGATTTCAAAGGAAGTTCTGAGCAGCAGGTAGAAAAAAATTGGAGAAATAGGTTCAAAACTCTGCCAGAAATTAAGAGTAAATAAAAGTTCTCATTCTTTTTGATGTATAGTGTGATATGCTGTATTGTTCTCATTCAACAGAGAAATTTAAAGAGAAGACTACCAAAGGAGAGAGAAAAAGAGACACTCCTGAGAAGCTGAAGATCTTACAATATGAAACACTAATAGAGGCCAATAGAAGAGTAAAAAAGTAAAGAGAAATAGGAAATACCAGAGGCATCGGAGAAAGCATACAAGACTCTACCAGTAAGTAGACTGGTGACTGAGTTTGTTTGTTTTTTTTTTAAGAAATGGAGTCTCATTCTATTGCCCAGGCTAGAGGGCAGTGGTGCAAACATAGCTCACTGTAGCCTCCACTTCCAGGGCTCAAGCGATCTATCTGCCACAGCCTCCCAAGTTGCTGGTGTCACAAATTATGAGTAAATAAAAATGCTCTTTCTTTTTTATATATAGTGTGGTACCCTGTATTGTTCTCTCATTCAACAGAGAATTTTAAAGGACTACCAAAAAAGAGAAGGAAAGAGGCACTAGTAAGAAGCCACCATGACCAGCTGACTGAGTGAGTTCTAACACCAGCTCTGCCACTGTGCATAGGACCTTAGAAGCAAAATCTATCTTCATTTCCTCCATCTATAAAACTGGATGGGAAGTAGGTGAACTAGATTAGTGCTTCTCCAGTTTCAATAGAAAATGAATCATTGGGCGGGGGTTGGAGAAGCATGGTAAAAATGCAGATTTTGGGACAGTGAGTCTGATATGCAGCCCATTTCCTTTCCTTTTTTTTTTCTTTTTTGAGACAGAGGCTCATTGTCACCTAGGCTGGAATGAAGTAGCATGATCTCCATCCACTGCAGCCTCTGCCTCCTGAGCTCAAGCCATCCTCCCACCTTAGACTCTCAAGTAGTTGGTACTACAGGCATATGCCAACATACACTACTTATTTTTGTATTTTTTTAAAGACGAGGTTTTGCCATGTTGCCCAGATTAGTCTCAAACTCCTAAGCTCAAGCAATCCACCCACCTCGGCCTCCCAAAGTGTTAGGAGTACAGGTGTGAGCCACCATGCCCAACCCGTGCAGCCTGTTTCTAAGAAGACTGAGTATTTTCCAGGAAGCTGTAACTGATGCTGTGCCATTATTCCATGGACCACCCCCTTTTTAGTAGTAACAAACTAGATGATCATTTAGGTTTATTTTAACTTGTGAAAATTGTAACTTTATAAAAAATAATTACTGGAAAGAAGAATAGACTAACGGTGAGGAAAACTGGATCAAGAAAATTTTAACTGGTCAGGGGATGCATTTTGCATGACCTGAGCACCTGCACGTGTTACTATTCCATTACAGCACTCATCACACTGTCCAGTGACCTTCTTTTAAACTGTAATCTCCCTTTAAAGAGGGACTGGTCTTTCATTCTTTTATCGTAAGGGCTATCAAGGTTCCTAAAAATGTATTTGATGAATAAATAAAGAGTAGATAATTTTTTTCACATTATTCCTCTATTCTCTATCCTTTCTGCCAAATTCAACAGTAGTTATTGATATTCATGGTTTCCTCAGTGTCCAAGAACCCTTCCTACAGCTTTTCCCAGATCCTCCTCTATGTTGGCATAATAACTTTATCCTCAAGTTAACAACTTTTCAACCCAGTATTTAGTGAATATGTGTGATTTATAAAGCTCAATGTCCTTTTACTTCACTGCTTACTCTAGGGGAAAAAAGCAATACCCTCACTTTGCCCAATAATGCAAGGCATGCATTCATTCAACGACCACTTAACAAATCGCTGTTTTCAACCTATAAAAGGCCACATTTTACACCATACATTTCTCAGATTAACCCTTCTAGTTCACAAGGATCAAAGAGCTTTCAAAAATCCAACCTCCCAGGATTATCATGGAAGCTGTAGTAACTGTCAACCTCAAACTCACAGCATAACAATTCTCAAGCTTTTAATAATATTTGGATGAAATTCCTCCATGTCACTACATGCTATAACACTATACAAGTTATGTGTGTCTTTCTACATGTATTTGCATTAATACTTCCTTTAGTGCTTCTGATGAGATGCAAATATTCTGTATTTCTTTCTTATGTTTCCTTTTCCACTAAAAAGGGCTGTGTCACAATAGTGCCATACAATGATATGAAAATTCACCATTACTAACAGGTCCACCCTAGTTTTGAACCAAAAAAATGTTGGGGGACCAAAACAGTAAAGGAAAATCACGAAAACTAATGCTTCATGTATTTGATATAAACTTTGAATATATTAAAGTAAATTATCCATATTGTCATTAACTCAAATGTTTAAATAAATATATTAACATTTTATGGCTGAATTAAATCCTGTATTTCATTTGGGCTATGTATTGAATCCAAATGTAGATTATATATGAGTGACAGAAGATGTATTTCTATTATGTTGTCAACATCCTAAACCTAGACAGTTATCAGTGGGATTCCATGCCATGGATTCATTAGGAAAAAAGACTGAAAAACTACTAAAATCCTACCTCTCCTACCACCACTGAAGTCAAACTCTGTCACCAAATATGTTTTATGTGGCATTCTTGGGAATTTCTCTTTAGAAAGTTTTGGTGGGGTGGAGAAGGGAAACAAAAATGACACAAATATAAATGGACTCTTGTCAACTTACCAAATTATTTTTATATTTTATACTGTTAATATCCTTATTAACATTTGTACCTTCATGTGTTAATAAATTTGCTTTTATTTTGAGCCTATTAACAATTTTAAGGCTTTCATGTTGCATGTAGACCTTTATCTAAACTAGAATCATAAAATTTTAGATTTAGAAATGATCCCTTTATCTTAAAGATGAGATTTAGAGAGGTCCAGAGACTTCCACTGTAGGTAAAGCAAGAGCTTCGTGTGACCTAGCAGCTGTTCTAGGCACTACTCAATCATCATGTACTTTAATCTTAAAGGAGAAAATTTCCCATCAATTTCTTTCTGAATTATAGGTACAAATCCTGTATTTTAAGACTGTTCTTTCAAGGGAAAGAAAAATAAGGGAGACTTTCCAAAAGTTCCCTCAATAGAAAGAATGACAAGAGTTACTCAAAGGAGCCAAGTCTTACACTTCATTAGGTGTGCATCTGGCAGACCTGGGCCAGGATCACAACTGCTTCAAAGCCATGACACAGAATTAGGGAAATAAACTAAAGACATCTGGCCTGGAAAAAAGAAAGAAGTTTCATCAAATACTAAGAGAACTTAAGAGAACTCAGATTTATTCTCTATTTTCAGAGAGAGGAATTAGAACTAAGAGAAGTTATAGGAAAGTAAATTTCACCTGAATTCAGAACATTTCTAACCAGTGCATCTTTCCCTTTTGTACACAGAAGGAGTTCCTTAGGTAATGGGATTCCCATCCTAGTTTTGAACAAAATTTAAGCAAACCTAAAGCCAAATATTATAGCAAATTGAGCTCAGGAGTAAAAGCCTTTGTTTTGATAATGAGAATTACTAAGGCACATTACACCTTACCCCTTGCAGACCCTTAAGAGTTAAAAAATAATTTGTAATGAAAATATTCTGAGACTGATTATAAGCTTATGCCAAGTGGGACTGATTTATTTAATGTGGTCAGCAATCATACAATTTTATCTTTATTAAAAGGCTACATAATGATTATACAACTATGTATGTTTGTCAAAATTCACAAACTGTTCACTAAAAGGAGTCAACTGTACTACGTGCAAATTATTCCTTTATAAGAAATGAGAGGTCCATCTGAAATGGAGTTTCCCTTGAATACTTTCCACCAAGGTATTTTTTTATTCTTAATCCAATTTTTATCTTAAGATCACATAGCATGGTGGAATAGACAGAACAGACTTTGAAATCAGATACTACTTTTTGAAGCGAAGTGATTTTGGCCAGATTATTTGGTCCCTGACCATTCAATGCTCATCTAGTAGAGAAAGAGAGAGACATGAGTATTCAATTGCTATGCAGCGTGGTGAGTATATCAGGAGCGTCTCATGTACAGTGGTAGGACAGAAAAGGGGAAAAGGTGGGGTTTAAACACAGACATTTGAACTTTTCTTTCAGAGAAGAGGAATTTGCCAAGCAGACAGGTAGGGAGAAAAGTCTTTTTTCAGGGAGCAGAATTAGAAAGACCTACAAAAGTCCCCTCAGTACAATGACAAGAGATAGGCAAATTAAAATATCTGAATACCCTGATAGAACTGAATGTATAAATGGCCCAAAAGCAAGAAAATAAAACAATTTGGAAACTAAGCAGACCTGATGGAGATGATATATACAAATGAAGAGGGCAGGAAATGATTGTGATGATCCCTTAGGAGGTCTTACAAACTATACTAAGGATGTTGGAACATAGCATGTAGATAATGAGGAGACACTTGATTGGTTTTGGCTTTTTTTTTTTTTGAGGGAGGGTCTGGCTTTGTTGCCCAGGCTAGAATGCAGTGGTATGATCTCAGCTCACTGCAACCTCCACCTCCAGGGCTTAAGTGATTCTTGTGCCTCAGCCACCCAAGTAGCTGGGACTACAGGTGCACGCCACCACACCCAGCTAATTTTTGTGTTTTCTGTAGAGACAGGGTCGTGCCATGTTGCCCAGGCTGGCCTCAAACTCCTGAGCTCAAGCAACCCACCTGCCTCGGCCTCCCAAAGTGCTGGGATTATAGTCATGAGCCACCACGCCCGGCCGATTTTGGCTTTTAAAAGGTCATGGTAGAGGCAGTGGGGTGTCGACTGAGGGGAAGGCAATTATGTCAAGAGGGAGGAAAACCAGCTGTATCAGTGGTTCTCAACACTTGTCTACTGCTAGACTGCCCACGTAAGAATCATGTTCTTGTTAAAATTATAGATTCCCAGGTCCTACCCCAGACCTACTGAATCAAAATCCTGCAGGTGAGACTGGGCACTATGATCTGAGCTCCCCGGGGTGATTCTGACAGGCAGGCAGACTTGGAGACCACTAAAATCTAGAGATCATGGAAACATGGGTGAGGGAGCTGGGCTGGCAACGAACAGGATAGGTAGGTATGAAAGTTTCATAGAAAAAACTACAGACTCCACAATTCTTATGGATGTGAAAGGAGAGAGTCAAACAAAAGTTCAAGAGTACTCCCACATTTCTGGGCTATCTGGTAACACCGATAGTGAGGTCATGATCCAGAAAAGAGTATAAAGGAAGAGGAGTAGATCTGGAAGAAGCTGATCAGATAAATGTTAAATATCTTACATCTGAGCTACTTGTGGGACAGCTAGGTGGAAGCATCCAGTAGCCTCTGGAGCTGTGGAGCAACTGCCAGGAGCATGTAGAGTGAAAAAGGAATGACTCTGAGGACAGTCAAAGATGAGTGGGTGAAATGGCAGCAAATCAGCCAGAGAGGCAGGAGAAGAGAAAACCATGTCACAGAGACCGAGAAAATTCTAAAAGGACAGGGTGCGCACCACAATCTATAGCTGGAGAACCAAGTGTTATTCCCTTTTCTTTTTTAATGAGGAAATAATTACTTCCTAGGGTTAATGTGATAATTAAATGAACCAAAATATGTGAAGGTTCCTACCACACATGGACAACACAGTCACGTATTCCCTTCTGCTATAGCCTATTCTCTTCCCACTTTACATCTTCACAAAGTGTGTCTCATGTCAGAGATAATCTGATCCTCTCCCCTTAAGGGACAAGTCCCTCAATGTCTTCTAGGATTTTTTCTTCTCAACCTAGAGAGTTCCATATTCTGAATATGGACTTTCAAATCAGACCTGCTAGCATTAGACTCCTCACTTACCAGCTGAATAAACCCAAGAAGTTACTTAGTCCCCCTGGCCTTATGGATGATAATAGGGCTGTTGTGAGGAATAAAATAATATGTATACAGCTTCTGACAGAGTTTCAGAGTCCAATAATTGTTGAAATTTCATTATTATTGACACTGATCTACCACTAAATCTTCCTGTCTTCAAAGAGAAGAGTTAAACCAAATTAAATAAAAATTACCATGAATAATTAAACTTAGAAGAGTTTACACTGAGAAGAAAAAAAAAAACATTTTATGACATAGACTGAGAAGACATTTTATAATTCTGTATTTATTCAAGAGACAAGATACATAAAAATTCTCACTAACTCTAATTTTTAAAATTATTTATAGAGAGGTTATTTTTTAAAACTCCTTTTCATGACAATATCAACCAGATTTTAATAAAAAATAAAATGTAATCTAACAGTTTTCAAGTAATCCATGTAACTTCTACTTAATATACAAATAACTATAATTAATACTTACAACAAATTATCAGTATGTTTATTAAAGCAACTTCCTTAAAAACCTCTAATAGACCTGATTTTTGATTTCTTTTAAAGCTTTTTATAACTCAGGATCTCCACCAGTCAGAACAAACTATCTTCCCTAGTAATCTAAGCTAGTAAAGTTCTACTATAATCTACCAAAAGAAAAAGTATTACTGAAAAAATTTTAGAACATCCAAACCCCTAGAAGAATTAAAGGAAAGGAATACAAAAATACAGTAGGAAATCATCTAAATGATGGCAAAGGAAGTCACATGGAGCAGAGGCAGCTTGATACAGGGAGAGGGACAAGACTTGAATTAAAAACCTAAATTCTAGCTCTGTCATTTATTTTCTAGCCTCATGACTGTGAACCTGAAACTTGGAGCCACTATTTTCTCCTAAAGTAAAGGTGATAAATAAGATTAGCTAAATCATTAGCCCTTTTGATTCAGGTAAAATGAGCAGCAGTTATTCATCAATATAATATGGTTCTAGAAGACACAGAAAATCCCTGTAAGGATAAAAAATAATTAAATGCTCTATAAAATACATGCTGTCATTTGAATTTTACATTAACACCTTAAGCACATTTAAAATTCTTTTTCCGTAATAGTACATAGGAGTAGATTGCAAAACAAATTAGGAATACTCTACTCCCTTGCTATTCAAAGTATAGTCCATGCACCAGCAGAAAAGCATCACCTGGAAGCTTACAAGAAATGCAGAATCTCAGGCCTCACCCCAGAACTACTAAATCAGAATCTGCATTTTAATAAGATTCCACAGTTACTTAACACATTAAAGTCTAAGGAGCACTGCTTTGGTCTAGTCAGAAATGTGAGCTTACTTTAACATATAATTAAGTCACAAAATAAAGTTTGCTTGATTTCTTCCTAGATTCTATCTGAATAAATCAGCCACTTCCTCATCTTCTAAAACCATCAATATGTGTTTATTCCACCATAAACAAAAGAAGAACACAAGTCTAACAATCGCTAAATTGAGCAGCTTCAAGAGTATATTCAAGATACCAAGAAGTCTGTACTATATTATTCCCTAAAACTATCCATCCTTTAATTAGTTAAAACCAACAGTTGCAAATTAACTCCTTTTTTAAAAAAAATCTGGCTACTAATCACCACTAATATACTAAGTGATATTATTAAAAATCCATTTGCCTTTACGGATTACACAAAAAGGTTAACAATTAATATGTCATACTGTACACTGCAAGTACCCCAAAAGGTAACTGTAGTCTTTTTCTTAAGGAAATAGTCAATGTCTTCCTCCATTTCTTGTAAGTGTCATGAGGGCTAAGCTACAGCCCTTATTCCTTGCTGTATCTCTGTAACAATGGCAGGTATATAAGAGTATTCAAACATCTGTTAAAAGAAATTTTCAATGAAAACTGTAGACGATGGTTGTCAAGAAGAGTCCGGGAAAGAGCTTATCTCTAACAAAGGGATTAAACTACATACACCTTAAAGGCCTCTCCTAGGTTCAAATCTAAAGTGTGATGCTTAATATATTCCTCAAGCCTTGTCTATCAGTGAGGTAAAAGGGGCAGAACTAGAAGAGAAGGGCCCTTCAAATACAACTGGAAAAAATGGAGCAGGTAATAAACAATTTGACATATACTCTAGAAATGAACAGATTTTGAAGGTGGTAGGGGAAGAACAGTATGATCAGTTTCCTGTGTAGTCAGCATGATTAGCAGGGAAAAAGAGGATGGAAGGTTTGAGCTTGGAAGAGCACCTGGATGAATGGGAGGAAAGGGGTAGCCTGTGCAGAATGCAGAGGTAGACAAGGCAGAGGCTGGGCTAAAAAAAATGGCTAAGAAGTCAGAATGTGATGGGCAGACAGGAGGGAACAGAGACCTTCACCAGCTAAAGAGGGGAAAGCTGTGATGTCTCAAGGTATGCAGGAGCAGGTGCCCTGAGAGCCGTTCAGTACGGTTAAAACAAGATGTTTCCTCTAACTCAGCTGTATAAGTTACCCAAGAGCCTAAAAGAATGGAGGGCAGAGTTAAAAGCAGAGGAAAAAGAATTTTCGTTGCAAGTCTGCCTGAATAGAGATCATAATAATGGTAGAAAGCGAGAGAAATTATTAAATGTACTATAGCAAGCAGAAAACAAGAACAGATTCAGAAGCTGTAAAGGAAAAAAGACAGTAACACAGATGAGAGAATCAATGTGTGATTCAAGCTGAAGGCTGGCTGCCCTGGATTTAATTTGACAGGGTTAGTATTAGATGAATCAGATTCAGGGAAAGTCAGTTTACTCACCTGGAAAATGGGAATAACAGTGCCTAGCCCAACGGAATATGAGGACTAAGTGTGATAACACATATAAAACACCGGACACAATGCCTGACACTTAGTAAGCATCCGATAAATGTTCACTATTATTATGGGCAATAAAATGGTATTTATTGAATAAATAAGTAGGCTATGCTGCATTATCAACAGGTCAGTGCTGGGAAGGAGAAAGATCCTGATTCTATTCCAGTTCTCTTACTTTGTAGCTATATAGCTTTGAGTATTTCTTCATCTATAGATGGTCAAATAATATCTAACTCATAGAGAGGATCTGAAGATTAAACATAAGGTGTATAAAATGCAGTGCTACCGTATCTTAAAATGGTCCTATACTAAATGCTCAATAAATGATAGTAAGTTTCATCATGTGCAGATGGTATCTGGCTTCGAACTCCTGACCTCAAATGATCCGCCTGCTTTGGCCTCCCAAAGTGCTGGGATTACAGGCATGAGCCACTGCACCTGAGTGCAGATGATATCTGAATTAATGACTTCAGAAAATGGCCTATTCATAAAAGCCAGTTGATAAAGGAAAAGGAGACAATTCCAAGGGTGAAAATATATCTCAAGAGAGAGAGAGAGCTGAAGAATGCTGCCTCGTATTCTGGAAGCCAAGATTAGAATACAAGTAAGTAGTTTCCTTCTCTCCCTGTTTCCCATTTTTGCTGGGCTTCTCAGAAAAAGTAGTCATAGAACTTAATCTGGAAGTTCCAAGTCCAACCATCCACCCAGTGCTGCCAATGATCTCAAAGCTTTAAGAAAATTGAAATGGTGTTTTCCTTTAGCAAGAAAGATTGGAAGTACCATTAGAGTGTGTGAGTATATGAGTTAATGGGAACTTTAGCCAAAATCTTCCCTTGTCTCTAACAGTTCTATAAGTTGAATAGCCACTGGGTAAAATACTGTTAGTCCTGAATGAACTTCATTATCCTTTCATTAACAATAGTTTCTAGCTCTTGTACTATGCAATTTGGCAAATACTTTCATAATTCACCTTGAATATACTTTTTAAAAAACAATCCTATACCATCATATGGAAGTTAACTATCTTCTCAGGCTAAATATCACTTTTTGTATTCTATATATCTTCATGTATTTGTGTATGTATATAGTATACAAATAAATATCACTTTGTAGTTTAATCTCATACTTTTGAATATTTAGATGTATTTTTTTAGATGATCTCTGGTAATATTACAACTCTGTTCAGATTTGGTATTCTATCTACTTTGTAGTTAACAGTAAAAGTAAAGGTAAAAGAAAAGAGAAACATAGATTAGAGGCCTGATTCTTTCTTGCTTGGCTAGTGTGATGGAAACACAAGAGCACTGGGCTAGGGACAAAACAACCTGTGTTCACTCATTTCCACTATAGTGACCACCTCAAAAGTTACTTCTGTAAATCTCGAGTACTTCTAAATATATAGAAAAATTGCCTTCAAGGCCTATCTCCCAGAGTTATTGAGAAGTTCTTGGTAAAACTACAGAGCAAAGTACGAAGCTGAAGTTTTCTTCCTTGCTATTTGCTACTTTCTAGCCACTTGGATTTTTTTTTTAAGCCAACAGCTATATAGTCTCTTTATAAAGTCATTTTACTTTAAACTGAAAAAGAAAGAATTGACTGCTTTCCCATTGAGCACTGAAGATATCATTTCTATAGGTGCTGTTGTATTAATTTTTTTAATATATGAAATTCTAACATTGTAAAAAAGCACATAACATAAAATATACCAACTTAATCATTTTAAAATTTACAGTCCAGTAGCATTAAGTATATTCACACTGTTGTGAATCTCTGGAACTTTTCTATCTTGAAAAATGGAAATTCTATACCCATTAAACAAGTCTTCAGTTCTCCTCCTCCCCAGGCCCTGGCAAACACCTTTCTACTTTCTGTTTCTATTAATTTGACTACGTTATTTATTATTTATTTACATTTTATTTATTTATTTATTGGGCCAAGATCTTACTGTGTCACCCAGGCTGGAGTGCAGTGGTACAATCATGGTTCACTGAACCCTTGACCTCCTAGACTCAAGTGATTCTCCTCCCTCAGCCTTCTGAATAGCTGAGACTAGAGGCACACAGCATCATACCTGGCTAATGTTTAATATTTTTTTGTTGCCCATGTTGGTCTCAAACTCCTGGGCTCATGTGATCCTTGAGCCTCTGCCTCTCAAAGTGCTAGGACTACAGGCATGAGCCACTGGGCCCAGCCTGAATTTGACTACTTTAGAGAGCCCATATAAGTGGAACCATAATGCCACATACATAATTATCTTTTTGTGACTGGATTATTTCACTTAGCATAATGTCCTTAAGGTTCATCTGTGTTGTAGCGTATGTCGAAATTTCTTTCCATTTTAAGGCTGAATAATATTCCACTGTATGTATATACCCCCTTGTGTTTATCCATTTATCCATCAATGGATGTCTGGATTGTTTCCAACTCTTAACTACTATAAATAATGCTGCTATGTACGTGAGTGTGAAAAAAACTAGTTAACGCACATCTGTGCTTAAGTTTTTGTTTGAAAAATGAATAAAAATGAAAACAGAAAAGCTTGCTCCTTGGAATTCTGCAGTTCAAAAATCACAAATGGTTTTATGCGATTATACCTGACAGTGAGTAACTGATTACCTCAATGGATTAATGCATTTGTCTTTCAAAAATTCCAAAATTTTTATTCTAATGCAATATAATAATAAATAAAACATCATACTAAGGTATTTGTTTACAAATGATAATATTTCATGAAGAAAAATACATGGCAAAAGATTTTGAAAATTTGTATTTTGATTAGTTAAAAAGCATACTTATATCAAAACCATTTAGTTTCTTTTGTTTTCTCTTCTGTAAGACCTACATATTTTTATCAGTTTTACAAAAATCTTAAATCTTAAGTCATACTTTCAAACGTAAGTAAAAAATGCTCATATATAAAGTGTCTACAATAGAAAATAATTTGTAATGTTGTATGTTAAAATTTCACATTTTCTACTGGAAAAATATGAAGACTGAGTTTAGACTGATATCCAGGCCATTGTTTTAGGAGATGTTATAAGGAGTCAATAAAGTAAGCCTTACAGGTTACATAGTTGAACCCTCTCATGGTACAGGTAGAAGAGAACCAAAGAGTCATGAACAACTTGCCTAAAATGACATAATATGCCATCCTCAACAGCTGAGTATCACAAAATAAATATAATATATAATTGAGATAATTTTATTATTTAATATTATTGCTGTTTTTGATAAAATAGTTGGCTCTTGGTTATTCAAGGAATCTGGATAATTAAATAGGTATAGTGTTATAGCAACAAAAACAGTGCTATTTCAAAACAGATGCTTAAATATATGTATACTTTTGTTTCTCTATTCCTCTATTTCTTATAAAACAGATTTTTAAAAAGTAAAAAAGGACAAAATATTAATCTCTTATTTGTATTATTTAGGCAGTGTTGATAACAGTTTTGCTGGAAAAGATTTTATTTACTACATAAAATGAGGTTTCTGAATCCCTGATAAATGTGTATTTGAAATTGCTTTACCTGTTCCAAGAAAGTGCCATCTATATCCAGACTTTTAGAGTCAGGTAGGACCTTACAGATTACCTAATTTAACCCTCTTAATTTACAGATGAACAATGCTGAGAATAGAGAAAGCAAAGAAACTTGTGCAAACTCTCACAACACATCAGCAGCAGACCAGGACTAAAGTCTGGGTCATCTAAGTCCCAATTCAGAATTCTTCCAATTCACTTTACCGCACTACCCTCTTCACTTCTACACATGGTAATGATTCTACATAGACACTGAAAGAAGAGAACAATTATATCTGATTTTATGTCTCTTAAAATCCTCCTTTTATATCTGTTTTGTGCTACTAAATGACTTATTGGTCTGATTTATTCATTAAATTTAGTTAACAGCAAGTGAATTAATGACCAACTGATAAAAAAGATCATTCTTTTTTAAAAAAAACTCTCTGGCCAGGTACAGTGGTTCATGCCTGTAATCCCAGCACTTTGGGAGGCTGAGGTGGGTGGATCACATGACACCACGAGTTTAAGAACAGCCAGGGCAACATGGCAAAAGCCCCTCTCTATTAAAAACAAAGACAAAAACCTTCTGTAATTTAGTGTAGTCTAAAACCTTATTCGTGATTTGCAATCACCATATATCATGATTCAAAATTACGCTAGACTAAGAGGGTCATCTCCTCACACATATCAAATCAACAAATATGTGTGATAATCTCTGGTGTTGGAGAGAAAAATACAAAGAAGTGAAGTGGTAAATAATAACTAAAGTGTAAACAGTTAGAGACTAGGAATGGCACAAGATATACGTGAGTAATTATTAAAGACAATGAGCTCCTATGAGACAACAACTTGCTCCAGGGTACCATGAACAAGAAAGGTTTTGCTAAGGAGGACTATTGTACTGGGGTTCTGGTAAAAGGTATCTGGAGAGATAAACAGAGAAAAGTTAGTAAAGGCAAGAGGAATGGTGGGATGAGAAACATAAAGGTGGACATGCGTACGTTTTACTCAAGGGTCAGTGAGTTATCCCAGTTGGCTAGAGCTGCAGGTTTTTGGGCAGGGGAATACTGACTGATCAAGTTAGAAAGTTAATATGGACCTTAGCTTTAAGAGGCCATGTGTTTCCTCCCCTCTCCTTACTGAAATCCAAACCCATGTGATTTTAAAATATATATTCTAATGGAAAATAAAACAATAGCACATTTGTTTGTAATAGGCAAAATGCCCTAATAGTTAAGAGGAAAAAAAAAGCCATCTAAAGTAAAAAAAGTTAAGACTCTCTTACACTACTCATTTCTGTGTGCTAATATATGCCTAATTCAGAATAAGTGGCTCAATAAATGAAAAATACTTATGTTAACAACGTTAAGTCATTTACAGATGACATTATCCACAGGGCTTGAGAAAAAAAATCGAAAACAAATTGAACTTTTAAAGGATGCACCAAGTGTTCCATGGCTCGTAATATTACAAAAGTGCCATCTGATATAATTATCTGCATAATTCTTAAAACTTTGTCTTAAGCGAAAAAGTCTAAGATAAAACAGTTAAAAATGTGTCCTGACACCAGTTTTAGGATCTGCATTGTTTACCCTCCTGGAATTGCATCTGCAACAGGATGTGTTACTGCATGCTGCCATTGGGGAACAGATAAGAGCATCAGCCATTAAAGCCTAGCAGTCTGCTACCAAAAATCAGACTGTGGTGAAGGAAAAGATAATACAAACTAAATCAAAAACAAAAAACCCTAAAATGGCATGGACCTCCCAGAGACTTCAGGGAGCTTATGAGTAAAGGATAATTAGGACGTCACTGAAAACGGTGACCAAGGGAGATCTCGTGTTAGGAGCTGGTGATGTTTTACAATTTTTGTTTTAATTAGCTGCCTACAACTTGGAGAAAACTGCATTACCAGGCTAAGCCAAGCAAAGAAAACCTATTTTAGGTAATAACATAGATGAAAAACTAAATAATAACTGTGACAAATAATAAAATTAATGTAGGCATACTGTACAACATTTAAAATACATGCTCCTCTGGGGCCTAGCAATCTCTAAGACAAACCTGCTTTTATTTCAGCTTATCTGAGCTGAGTTAAACATCCCCTCCCACTAGCCTCCAGTTTCATCAAAACTGGATGATTCACTGGCCTGGCCCTTAAGCACCTTCCCAGTTTCCATGGTTTTCAGTCAAGGTGTTCCCTTGTCTTTGACAACTTTTGCCCTAGTCTGCCTCTCTCAAATACTCTCACAGTACTCTCATCAACTCCTCATTCAAGGGCAGAGGAAAGGAAACTGGTGAAACAGCTAAAATATTCTAAAAACAGCCTGTACATTCCTTTCAGGTAGGAGTAGAGATGAGAAGCGCAGGGAAGGACTTTTCTGACCTTCCCTAGGCCCCAGCTAGGCCTGAGCCTGACAGATCACACTGCCTCCAGACCAGGATACCAAGGAAAGGGGAATGACAGCGACCCCCGTGACTTTGCAAGCTACATGAGGGCAGTGACCAAGTGTCCTCCTTCTCTGTCCATAGCCTTGAACTGTGCCTATACATCGTAAGTAAATACAGAAAGAATGAATGATATCATAAGCCTGGCTTTCACATTTTGTCATCATTCTACAGTTCTCCTCCCTCTTCCTCTATCACTCATCTCTTCTCCTTTCTGACCCCTGCAAAGTGAATTCAAGAACCCAGGAAGGCTGGCCTCTTATGTTCTAATTGCAACTACCAAATAGACAATTTTTCTCACCAAAATGTGGGGTACTGTATGTGAAAAGAGGGCCAATGCTAACTATTACCACCCCCAACCAACAACAGCCCCCATACCCTGTGGACAACTGCTATTTAGAAACAAATGGTTGAAAGATACATGGCCTCACAGGAGACACTCGGCTTTACTGTAAGTATCCTACTAACTCTCTAGGGTGTTTATATACTAAATGTCAGGTATGCAAAAATCTGTCAAACATATATTAAAAGCATGAGTAAATGAATAATGTGGATTGGGGAATATTTAGATTCATCATTTAAAAAACGTATATACAACTTTATATACTTTGAGCCTAGGACTCGAATCCTAAGAATTTTAAAGTACTCAGGAAGGGAAAGGATAGAAGAAAAAAACTAACATGATGACACTGGAATACCTACACTAATACTAACAACTGGTATAAAGTCCTACACCAGCCTATACTTTAATATAAGCCGACACTAACTTCCTCATTCAAAATGTCAAAAAATATAGAGAAAAATTATTTTTGATGTTTTTCTAAAAGTACACCTCTTTCAAAGTTTCAATTCCAATGTACAAAGTGTTAATAATATAGTAAAAGTAACATTTTTGGTATTAACATATTATGGACCATATTCTGTATTTGCTACATATGTGCCTTTGAAAAGCCCAACTTTCAGATATTGCCTTGGATATGTTTAGATATTTAAAGCACCATTTGATATAACAGCACAAAATGACATTTTTCCAGAAACTGTTTGCCCTAGGGCAGAAATCTCTTGGATCATAAATATACTCCTCAAATCTGTAACTATTCCTGTATGACAGTACAAAGTATAGTTTATTTGCACTTAGGTAGAAACCTCAATGGACAGAAATATTTAACGAATAAAAGAGAATGAAAGAAGCAGTAACTACAGTGCTAGGAATGACAGCAGCCAAAGGAAAGGAGCCTACCTCATTTCTTGCTCTCCCTCAATCATTTGCATCCTTTCACCAAACTCATCACTATTTCTCAAGACCATCTTTCTTTCCCGCCCTTTTTTCTTTCCCCTTCTTTCCAAACACTTCACTCACCAACTTTTGTTTAACCTCATCTGATAAGCTACTTTTCTACTTTGATATCCCCCACCCAGATTTTCATCAAATTATTCCGAGAGGTGGAATCAGGGCAGAGTGAATGAGTTCCCCCAAAAAAAGAACACGAGGAGCATAGAATGAGAGAGAGTAAAAGTAAATCGGACACCACAGACTTCACATCTATTCGTCCCGAACCTGAAAAATAACTTCTCCTTACACAGCAGTACAGCAGAACAGACTATATCCCCTAAGCCTCTCTGTTGGTTAAGAAATACCATCTGCCTACATAAGGTAGCTCATTACAGAAAGCAAGGAAGCAGTCTCGGGTTTCGTAAGTGGATAGTCAAAGCACAGGCAAATACCTTCCTCGGGCTTGCTAGTGAGAGGTCACTTGTGTTCCAGGGCTACTCTCACTTCTCAGGCTTGGCCTACAATATTATATTATTTTAGATGCCCTTCAAAGCCTAGTAGCAAGCTTTCATATGCGGCAACTGCACATTTCCTGTTTCATTTGTTATTGTTTTTTACACAAACATCATTAGGAAGAAATTCACCATCACAGAAAGGTGTATTCCACCTTTGCTCTCAATTTTTCCTTCAGAGACTCAAGAGACAGGAAAGCTCCAGGATACATAGGAATGACAGGACTGAGAACTCCCGGGTGTGGCTTTGGCTATATGCAGATTAGAGGATCTCGACAGTGTCTAACTCCAAGGTATGCGAAGTGCAATTACCTACTAAAGAACTTGTCTGATGTTCAGCTGTATACAATTGTGTAATGGGAAGCCCTGATGCAATGTTTAAAGAACTTAAATCACAGAGATGATGGGAAGGGCACATCTTTCCCAGTTTTTGCAGGTACAGTGTAACGTCAGTGTAACAGCACATAGGAAAAAAAAACTTGAAGAAATACTCCATTTAAAGCTGCCTTTTAACCATTTTCAGCTGTAATGGCTTATTTAATAACTTATTTCCCAGTGTCAAAGTTGAGATCTTCTGAAAAAGAACATACTTTTCTCAAAAAGTGAACGCAGTATTTATGTCAAAGAATCATTTTGTCTCACACGAAAAACATTCCAGCAAACGTTTTTCCCACAACATAAGCCCCATTTATCGGTCTATATTCATGCTGTAACCACTATCTAATTTACTCTAACAACAAATAACACAAAAACTACAGGAATACATTTTCATTTCGAAGTAGGGACGGCAGAGGCACACGGTGGAATGTTCATATCCTTCATTGCTGGGATGCAGTGTGATACTGCAAAAGGACTAGAAAAATTCACATCGTAAAATCATTTCTGAAATCCTTTAAACCTTATTTTGGATTTCAAAAACTTTTAAATGCTTTAAAATAAAAAGCAGCGAAGCAAATGAAGAAATAAACAGTGAAATGCAAAAATATCATAATATCACAACTGGGCGCTAGGAAAGCTGCATAAATCAACCAATTGACAGCCCTGCCAAATTAACTGCAACAGCTAAAGGAAAAGTTTGCCGATTAAGAACTGTATATATGTAGGCAGCTGGGACAACCTCTAGGTGTTGCTGTAGAGACCCCTTCCTAAAGACTGATTTCTTCCCCGGTGTTTTTTAGCCTCCCCCTCCCCCTGACTGCACTGCAGTGCGCAAAGCCATTATAGACAATCATTTCAAACATACTTGCTGTTGAAAATGCCTCGGAAACTAACATTCTTCAAGGTTCAAGGAGCCAAACAATGTTATTTTACTTTTCAGTCCAAATTATACTATAGATGAAGGAGTTAGATAGAAGAAAAGATTAGCAGGGTTGTGTCAAAGCAACCAGGAGGCTGAAGAAGCAAAAAGACAGCTGCCCCGAAGCACCCCCACCCACCCACCCACCCCGCCTCCTCCCTAGCCCGCTCTCCATACAAAATAGGACTAAATGTTAAAAGGAATCCTCTGCACAGGAAAGAACTGTGAGGCGAGCTCGGGGGAAATGGGAGCATAGGGTGGGGCGGCTCCTGCGAGGAGCTCTTGGCTGTACAGGCTCCATCTGATATGTCAGCTCCCGTATCCGAGAGCTGAAGAGAGATGGAGGGAGCTCAGAGAAAAACCCTGCGAGTGTCGGGGGGAGGGGAGGCCTTAACGTTCGGATCAGATTAACCAGTGCTCCACCGTGATGCCCGCGCCCGCCCCTCCGCTGATCTGCAGCGTCCGAATGCCACACGGCGCGGGGGCCTACGGGGCCGGGCCCGGGCGCTCCAAGACCAGGGGACCAGTGACCCCCGCGGAGGACCGAGAGAGGATGGGGAAGGCAGCGGATTTACCTGCGATGGACCAGGTCCAGCGGTAGAACTCCACCGTGTCGTTGAGTGCCGTGGACACCACGTTCAGGACACTACCCGGCTCCGCGTCCAGGAGCCCCATCGCGGCGATGAGCGGGCGCTGGCTGCAGGAGAAAGCGGAGACCCCGCAAGAGGGCTGACCTCGGAGGGGGCGGCGGCCGACCGGGCGTGTGGCGGTCGGGGACCCCTAAACGGCAGCAGCCCGGCTGCGTCTTATCCTCCTGTTCGGGGCGCCGCGGCTGCTAGGATGCGGCGGCAGCGGCGTAGACGAGCCGGGCCGAGAGGGAGGCGTCGTCAAGGTTCCTAGGAGAAAGACGAGGAGATGGAGGAGCCCCAGCCGCCAGCGCCGTGCGCCGCACCAGTCTGCCGCCTCGCGCTGCGGCCGCTCCAATCTTCTCCGCCGGCGTCACGTGGCAGCGCGCGGGGGCGGGGGAGCCGGCCGCCCCTCCTCCCTCCCAAGCGCTGGGATTCGCGAGCGCAAGGATGCTGCGCTCGGGGGCGCGACGCGAGCGCCTCCACCCGCCTCCGGTCGCGCGGGAGCGGGACACCTGGGCCCCTCCTTGCCCCCTCCCCGCGCGGGTCTCCCCATCCTCCTTCCCCGCCCCTCTTCCGGGCTTGGGCCCCTGCGGAGGAGTTCACCGCCTCCCCACGGGTGACTTCGCATCCGTCCGGGATACGTCCTGTCCTGGGAAACAGGACACGGGAAGAAAGGGTGTTTTGTGGCAAAGATGAGGTAGGCGTGGTGCTTTGGTCCTTACCTGACACTCACCTCGATTTCACTTGTGTTCCTGTTTCCTTGACCTCCACCAGCACATGCCTGTCACCATGACAAGGGAAGGGCACGTGTTATCCCTCTGGAGAAGTGAAGGGTGTTTGTCTTCCATGTTTCAGCGATGGAGAATAGACTTTGGGGTCTACCCAGAACAAATTAACATGTAATTGAATGAATGCTTGAATGTATTCTGTAGACTTAATATACATGGAATGAACAAAGCAATATAATTGTGCTAAATTAGGCCATTAGCAGTTCAGAGAAGAGGGAGAACTGAAAGAGACTTACAGGTGAAGTCTGCTTGAAGCTAAAGAAGTTGAGGTGAATCTAAAAAAGATAATCGCTCAAGAGGCAAAGGACAATTTAGTGGAGAGAGGAAAACAAAGTAATTTTTATTTATTTTGAAAAATTGTTTAGATAAGGTATAGGAGAGCCTACCCTTGAAAACAAAAATACATTACTTACAGTTCATAATTTGATGGTTTCTCACATAAAACAAGATTTTTTTTAGAATAGTCCAATAACCCTTTCATCTACTTGTTTAACCTTTTCTCCACTTGCTCCTCTTGGCCGCCACATTTTAAAGACCACTGAGTCAAGTGTCTTATTGTTCCTGCCCTTTCACACTGTTAATGTGGATACTATCTTTTATCATATTGAAACGATCTGTTTCCCAATTGACCCAGTTATATATTGTCTATATTTTATATTGGAAGCATCCTAGATGGTAAGAATTATTTTTGGTTGCTTGACGAGTACCTAACCCAGTGCTATAAATAGTAATTAATACATATTTATGATGACAAAAATATAACTTTTGTCTTTGAGAGAACAATAAGGATTATTGTGAGTGGCAGAAACTTTATTGCAGAACTAAAGCAACCACAGACTTCTTTAAATGCCCTATTCTTGAAATTAACGAAATAAAATGTAATTTATTAATTTGTCAAATATATTTGCAAAACTAAAGTTTTCTGGATTGGAGTGACAGTTTCTCAAGTTTTAATTCTAAATTATTTGTAACGGATTCTAGTAGCTATTTAAAAAAAGAAATCCAGTCAAGTCTCTTCATTTAGGGAGTGGATAAATATCAATTCATTTACAGTGATGATCTAGCAAAGTTCTGATTAGTTCGAGCTTCACCTAAAAATTTGATTACTATTTCTATATTGTGGAATCCTGGATTTTTTAGGGAGGACAGATTCCTACCCATACCTCCATTCACACATGCAAAACCGCAGCATATTATTATTTAATACCAAGTGAAATTGTTGAAACAGCTTCAGGCATTTCCCTGGTCTTTCTTCTGTAGTGGAGCCTATCTTAAGTCCCTGTTCACTAGGGGGCGCCAGTCACGTATAGGAAAATAATAGATGAACTACCCTTCAGCTGGGAATGGCAGTTGCACAGATATCACTGTGTCCATACTCTCCCTGTAAAATGTAAATGTTTATTTACATTTATGAGCTGTCTAAACATACACCAAGAACCAGAGCATAAAACGTACCCAATCTGGAACCCTATTACCTGGCATGAATAAGTGGTTTATAAATACCAGTGACTGCCCAGAACCAAAGCTTACCTGGTTGAGTTGTGCCAAGGGAAGGAAACCTGCATGTCTTCATGTCTACCACCTAAAATGACAGCCATCTAACCAAAATTTCGATAGCATCATAACAGAATAAAAGCAAATACAAGCAACAACAGCGTCTGCTAAATTTTGTGAACAGAGAGTTCTTTCATGTGGATCAAATGTAAATAGGGTACAGTTACCTACAAAACCCAAGGGAGAGGACATTCATAATAATTTTTTTAATATAAACTAACTTTTGTTTTTCTTTTTAGAAACGGTCTCACTCTATCACCTAGGATGGATTGCAGTGGCACAAGCATAGGTCACTGCAACATCGAATTCCTGGGCTGGAGCTGTCCTCCTGCCTCAGTCTACTAAATAGCTGGGACTACAGGCCTGCACAATCATGCCTAGCTATTTTTTTTTTTTTTTTTTTTTTTACTTTTTGGAGAGAAGGAGGACTGGCTGTGTTGCCCAGGCTGGTTTCAAACTCCTGCCTGCAAGTGATCCTTCTTCCTTGGCTTCCAAAACCACTGGGATTACAGGTGTGAGCCACCACGCCCAGTACATAATATTTTTAAATGTCTTACATACAGTCCATACAGGGCTAGCATCATAAATCAAGCTATCCGGTTTTTTTCCTAGTCTACCTTTCCATGTTGGTAATATTGTCAGCAACCTCTGCTTTCAGAGAAAAGTGAACCTGGAATCCTGTTGAGTCAGGAGTAAAAAGAAATAACCTGATTAAATAGTTAGCAAAGAAAGACTAAATCTTCTAGAAGTAAATTTTGCTAAATGGATGCTACTTAGAGAAAATGGAGAAAATCGTTGATAATACTAACCACTGTCTATTAGTTCCAGTCTTGTTTTATTCTGCTCACTACTCCTCTCCCAGGTTACAGCCATCGTATAATACAGGTGCTTGATTAACATGGAATTAACAATGTTTTCCATGAGATATGTTTAATTCAAACTTTTAAAGATGTTTACTTTTTTGTTACCTTGTATGAATTATTTTTATTTATTTAAATGGACATAGATTATCCTGATAATACATTAGCACTGATAACAAAAAATGAAACAAAATGAAAATCCCCCCATAATTTTATCTCCCATTCTGAATAAATTTTACATGCCTATATAAGCCTTTTATTCTTAACACAGATGATTATTTTCATAATGCTATTCTATAATGTGCTTTTTAAAAAACTTAATATATCAGGAATACTTTTCAACATAATATCAACTACTTAATATTCCATAATATGCATATACCCTCATTTATGGTCATTTGCCCCTATAAATGAGCATTTAGCTTGTTTCAAATTTGAGCTATTAGTATCCACAGTATACAATTTTGTGTACTTGTTTAATAACTCTTAGCATAAATATTTACAAGGGAAATTTCTGGGTCAAAGGTTTTGCTTTTTTGGGGGAGGGGATTGTTGTCGTTTTTGTTTTTGTTTTGAGATATCATCCCACTCTGTCGCCCAGGATGGAGTGCAGTGGCACCATCTTGGCTTGCTGCAACCTCTGCCTCCCAGGTTCAAGCGATTCTCATGCCCTAGCCTCCCAAGTAACTGGGATTACAGGCGTGTGCCATCATGCCTGGCTAATTTTTGTATTTTTATTAGAGATGGGGTTTCACCATGTTAGCCAGGCTGGTCTCAGAATGCCTTTTAAGCTTTGCAACCCCTGATGCATATTTTTAAGGTGCATATGCTATTCCTTTCCTAAGAATGCTATTCCTTTCCTAAGAATGACAACTACAAATTGTTTACATAATATTCATTATTTTGGTGTCACCTAATATGTACACCCAATCTGTATTCTTTACAGGTCAAAGCTATTAGCCTAATCTCTCTTCACATACCCATGTTTCAAAACCATATGACACACTTCTAGTCGTATGTTCAACCATATAGTGATCAGAGGGCCAAACCATGGTGCCAGTTTTTCCTGGCTTGGTTATATCAAGAAAAGTTCTGTCGCTCTTAAGTATTATCTGAGTTTAAATTCCCTTCACTTACTACTCTAACATCTGCGTCTTCACGGAGATCAACCAACTTTGGTCCAGAAAATCTGGTAATAAATTCCAAGTATTAAGGAGAATGCCTTTTCATCTGGCTCTTATCTTCCTATTAGTGAAGAGCAATCTGGTTTCAGGGTAGAAGACAAAAGGAGCCCCTGAGAGAAAATAAACTCACCATGATAGGGGAAAGAAACCAGCTGTATTTCAAAGACTTAGTTTAAAAAATCCAAGACATCAGAAAAATACTTGGTTCTAGGCAAGCATTTAGCTCATTCCAGAAGCCATCTCCTACCAGCATGATCTCGAAATGCCTCTTAAGGAAAATGGCTAAATGTGAATAAATGCTTAAAAACTTGCCAGTAAGTGAACTGTAATTGTATGGACTCGCAGCTTTGCAATAAGACTCACCTGCCTGTGAACCACACAAAGATGAATGACCTCCCTCTGATCTTGGAGAAACTGTCTTGAACCTGAAGAATCCATACGTACCATACGCAAAACTAAATGTGAATAACAACGAAGGAAAAACATTGGCTTCTGTAGCATCAGTTATATATCTGTTCCCTCTTTCTCATCCTTTTTTGTCAGTTCCTCCTCTTCTTTGTGACCTGTGAAGGTTAAAATTCAATTCTCTCTGGCTGCTTCAAGGATATTTTAATTTATGTTATCCTTTTTGCCTAAATTATTACATGCACTCTCATAGCATTGGTTGCCATCTGTGTTCATAACTCTCAGATATATATGTTCAACCTAGATCTTCTTTCCAGCTCATATATCTCATAGCTTGTGTGGTACTTTCTCTTTAATGTAACTCAGGCATCTTCAACATCAACATGTTAAAAACCTATTTTCTCCTCCCCCACAATCTGTTCTTCTTTCATATTTCCGTATTTCCACACATGCCAAAAGTCATCAATGGCATTTTATAATATTCTACCTTCCAACACGTATCCAATTCATGACCACCTCCTATTAATTCTGCATGCAAAATATATCTTGATTTTTTCCACTTCCCTCAGCTCTACTGCATATACTTTAACTGAAAGTTCCATTATTTTTCTCTCACCTTAACCACTTCAATCAGCTCTTAACCGATCTCTCTGCATCCATTTATTGCCCCCTACAATTTATGCTCACACAGCACTTTGAGTATCTTTTAAAATTGCACATCAGACCATGGCATTTCTCATCTTAAAATATCTTAATATTTCTACTACTCTCAGGAAGCTCCAAAGCCTCCACATCTAGAATCTGAGAATATTGTAAATCTTTCTTCTTGTCTAATGAAAATGTGATTTAGAATGCCTATCATTCCTTGACCACTTCTACTTTTAGTCTACAGGCAAGCTAATCTGGAACTCTTTCTGTTTCTCCAAAGAGCGAAGCTTCCCTTGAGTCAGGGCTTTTGCACATAACTTTTCTCTTTCTTGGAATTCTCTTTGACAACCTCTGACTAGAGCTAATACCAATTTTACCTTAAGTGTATGACTTAGGAAAACTCTGACTCCCGTAACAAGGTTAGATCCTCATTGCACACATGTTCATGGTGTCTTGTACATTTTGTCATAGTATTTGTATCATTTAGCTTTAGATCTGATAATATATTACAGAAAAACCTGAAAGAAAAGTGCCTAACAAAATAAAAGCTTTTTATTTTTCACTTCCTTAAAGGATGTCAGGATGTGGACAGACCAAAGTTAGTAGAGACAAAAGGGCCAGTAAAAGATGAGCATATAAAAACAGATCTTTAAGATACATAAAGCAATATTTGACAGACTAATAAAAAATTAGACAAATTCAAAATTATTGTTAGGGAATTTAATATCCCTATTGTATAATTAATATGATAAATAGGCAAAAATAAATTATAATATAGAGGAGATATGCTGTAAATCATTTGAACTGGTGGAGGTTAGATTAGTGGGCATTAAACGGTCACAAAGATCTGTAATTTTATGGGCTGTGAAATAATTCTTAATAAATTCCAAATATGAAATAATGTCAAATTTGACTGCAGGGGGATTAAATGGGCAATCAATAACAATGAAATATCTATAAAAAATTTTAAGGCAAAGCACAGTGGTTCACACCTGTAATCTCAGCATTTTGGGAGGCAGAGGTAGGAGGATCAATTGAGGTCAGAAGTTTGAGATCATCATGGGCACGTAGTGAGATTCTGTCTCAACAACAACAAAAAGTATTCAAACTGAATAATAGTTACAACACAGCATACTCAAATGTATGGGATGCAATTAATTCAGGCTTTGCAGGAAAATAAATACTTTCATTAGAAGAAGAAATTGCAATGAATGTTCTAAGCTCCTAATTTAAGGAGCTAGAAAAAAGAGTAAATTAGAATGAAAGTAAACAGAAGAAATAAAATAATAGAGATAAGAGCAAAAATAAAAGAAAATAGAAAACAGACAATTGAGAAAATCAGCAAAGCCATAATTTGGTTCTTTGAAAAGAGTAAGAAAATTCATAAATCCTGACATATTCTAATAAAGAAAAAACAAAGAATAAAAAGATATTATTACCAAATCTACAGGCATTAAAAGGGTAACAAGGAAGTGTTATAAACAGTTTTATGCTAGAAGATTTGATGAATTAGATAAAATAGACCAATTCCTTAGAAAATACAACTTATCAAAACTGGAACAAGAAGAAATGTAAAATTTGACTAGTCTTGAAAGAAATTAAGTTCATAATTTCTTAATGTTCTAACAAATATCTCTATGCTTAGACAGCTTCATTGCCAAGTCCTATAAAATATTTAAGGAAGAAATATTACCAGTGTTACACACAAACTCTTTCATAAGAAAGAGAAGGTAACTCTTCTCAACTCATTTTATGATGTCACCATAAATCTGATATCAAAACCTACCAAAGACTTTTCAAGGAAAGTAAATTGTAGTCTAATATTCCTCATGAACATATATGCACAAACGCTTTAGAAATTTATCAAATCAAATTCAACAAGATATAAAGAGAATAATACGTTTTCATGTGTATGCACCCAATAGCAGTGTCAAAATATGTGAGGCAAAACCTGATAGAGTTGCGAAGAAAAATAAGTATTAGCGACCACAACACTAATTTCAGTAATTAATTGGTCAAGCATGCAGAAAATCAGTAAGAATCTAGTTGATCTAAAGAACACGCTCAGTCATTTTGATCTAACTGACATAAAATATTCCAACCAACAACAGCTGAATACACTGTTCCTCAAGCTCATGTGGAGCACTCACCAAGACAGACCACATTTTAGGCCATAAACATACCTTAACAAATCTAAAAGAATAGAAATCATACAAAGTACGTCCTCAGACCATAATACAATTAAATTAGAAATCAATAATAGAAAGAGAACTTGGAAAACCTGAAACATTTGGAGATTAAACAACATATTTCCAAATAACATATGGGTCAAGAGAAGTCTCAAGAGAAATTATAAAATATTTTGAATTAAATTAAAATAAAAATCCAACTTATCTAAGTTTGTGGGATGCAGCAAAAGCAGTGAGTTTTCCATAGTGTTAAATGTGTATATTAGAAAAGAAAAAAAGGTGGAAAGTTATTAAGCTTCACCTTAGGAAACTGGAGAAGGAAGAGCACTGTAAACTCAAAGGAAGCAGAAGAAAAGAAATAACAAAAATCAGAGCAGAAATCAGTGAACTGAAAACTGGTAAAAAACAGAGAAAGTCAACATAACCAAAAACTGCTGCTTTGAAAACATCAATAAAATTGAAATCTCTATCTAGGCTAACCAGGAAAAAAGAAAAAAGATGCAAATTACTAACATCAGAAACGAAAGAATGGCCATCACTACTGCTCCCACATACATTAAAGGAATAATGTATGAATACTCTGAACAAATTTATGCCCACAAATTTAATAATGTAGGTAAAATGGACTAATTTCCTAAAATATAGATATTATCAAAATTCATACAAGGAAAATTAGAAAATATGAATAGAATTATATCTATTAAAGAAGTTGAATCCATAATTCATTAACTTCTAAAAAGTAAAGCACTGGGTCCAGATGGTTTCATTTGTGAATTCTATAATATTTAAGGAAGAAAGGATACAAATTCTCACAATCGCTTCCAGAAAATAGAGGTACAGGGAATGCTTCCTAACTCATTTCACGAGGCCACTATTACTCCAGTATGAAAATGAGATAAAACTATTATAAGAAAGGAAAACCACAGATTAAAATATCTCATAAAATAAATGTTAAAATCCTCAACAAAATGTTAGCAAATTGAATTTGGTGATGTACAAAAATAATTAAACATCAAGACCCAGTGGGATTTATTCTATTTATGCAAGGCTAGTTCAAAAATCATGTCGAATAATTCAAAATCAACATTTAAAAGTCAGTCAGTATAATCCATCACATTAGGCTAAAGAAGAAAATATTATCAACTGATGCGGAAAAATCATTTGACAAAAATCTAACCCCCATTTATGATACAAACTCCTAGCACATAAACAATAGAGGGAACTTTCTTTTTTAAAATTTTTCAATTTTTTGTTTTTTTATTTTATTGAATGGTCTTTTTTTCCTCTCCTTTTTTTATTGTACTTTAAGTTCTGGGGTACATGTGCAGATCTTGTAAGATTGTTGCATAGGTACACACATGCCATGGTGGTTTGCTGCCTCCATCCCCCCCATCAGCTACATCAGGCATTTTTCCCAGTGTTGTCCCTCCCCAACTTCCCCACCCCCTGCTGTCCCTCCCCTAGTCCCCCAACCCCCAACAGACCCCAGTGTGTGATGCTTCCTTCCTTGTGTCCGTATGTTCTCATTGCTCAACACCTGCCTATGAGGGAGAACATGCGGTGTTTGATTTTCTGTTCTTATGTCAGTTTGCTGAGAATGATGGTTTCCAGAGTCATCCATATCCCTACCAAGGACATGAACTTATCATTTTTTGTGATTGCATAGTATTCCATGGTGTATATGTGCCGTATTTTCTTTGTCCAGTCTATCACTGATGGGCATTTGGGTTGGTTCCAGGTCTTTGCTATTGTAAACAGTGCCACGATGAACATATGTGTGCATGTGTCTTTATGATAGATCAATTTATAATCCTTTGGGTATACACCTAGTAATGGGATTACTGGATCAAATGGAATTTCTATTTTCAGATCCTTGAGGAATGGCATACACTGTCTTCCACAATGGTTGAACTAATTTACACTCCCACCAACAGTGTAAGTGTTCCTATTTCTCCATATCCTCTCCAGCATCTGTTGTCTCCAGATTTTTTAATGAATGCCATTCTAACTGGAGTGAGATGGTATCTCAATGTGGTTTTGATTTGCGTTTCTCTAATGACCAGTGATGATGAGCATTTTTTCATATGTTTGTTGGCCTTATACATGTCTTCTTTTGAAAAGTGTCTGTTTGTATCCTTTGCCCACTTTTGGATGGGTTTGTTTGTTTTTTCTCTTGTAAATATGCTTTAGTTCTTTGTAGATTCTGGATATTAGCCCTTTGTCAGATGGGTAGATTGCAAAAATTTTTTCCCATTCTGTTGATTGCTAGTTCACTCTAATGGCTGTTTCTTTTGCTGTGCAGAAACTCTTAAGTTTAATTAGATCCCATTTCTCTATTTTGGCTTTTGTTGCCACTGCTTTTGGTGTTTTAGTCATGAAGTCCTTGCCTATGCCTATGTCCTGAATGGTATTGCTTAGGTTTTCTTCTAGGGTTTTTATGGTGTTACGTCTTATATTTAAATCTTTAATCCATCTGGAGTTAATTTTAGTGTAAGGTATAAGGAAGGGGTCCAGTTTCAGCTTTCTGCACATGACTAGCCAGTTTTCCCAACACCATTTATTAAACAGGAAATCTTTTCCCCATTGGTTGTTTTGTCAGGTTTGTCAAAGATGAGATGGGTGTAGATGGTTGTGAGGCCTCTGTTCTGTTCCATGGGTCTATATCTCTGTTTTGATTACTATAGCCTCGTAGTATAGTTTGAAGTCAAGTAGTGTGATGCCTCTAGTTTTGTTCTTTTTGCTTAGGATTGTCTTGGCTATGTGGGCTCTCTTTTGGTTCCATATGAAGTTTAAAGTGTTTTTTTCCAGTTCTGTAAAGAAGGTCAATGGTAGCTTGATGGGGATAGCGTTGACTCTGTAAATTACTTTGGGCAGTATGGACATTTTCAGGATGTTGATTCTTCCTAACCATGATCATGGAATGTTTTTCCATCTGTTTATGTCCTCTCTGATTTCCTTCAGCAGTGGTTTGTAGTTCTCCTTGAAGAGGTCCTTCACATCCTTTGTTAGTTGTATTCCTAGGTATTTTATTCTCTTTGTAGGAATTGTGAATGGGAGTTCCCTTATGATTTCGCTCTCTGTTTGTCTGTTATTGGTGTATAGAAATGCTTATGATTTCTGCACATTGATTTTGTATCCCGAGACTTTGCTGAAGTTGCTTATCAGCTTAAGGAGATTTTGGACTGAGATGGTGGGGTCTTCTAAATATACAATCATGTCATCTGCAAATAGAGACAATTTGACTTCCTCTTTTCCTAATTGAATACTCTGTATTTCTTTTTCTTGCCTGATTGCTCTGGCTAGAACTTCCAATACTATATTGAATAGGAATAGTGAGAGAGGGCATCCTTGTCTACTGCCAGTTTTCAAAGGGAAAGCTTCCAGTTTTTGCCCATTCAGTATGATATTGGTTGTGGGTTTGTTGTAAATAGCTTTTATTATTTTGAGATACATTCCTTCGATACCTAGTTTGTTGAGAGTTTTTAGCATAAAGGGCTGTTGAATTTTGTCAAAGGCCTTCTCTGCATCTGTTGAGATGATCATGTGGTTTTAGTCTTTGGTTCTGTTTATGTGGTGGATTACATTCATAGATTTGTGTATAGTGAACCAGCCTTGCATCCCCAGGATGAAGCCTACTTGATCATGATGGATAAGCTTTTTCATATGCTGTTGCATACGGTTTGCCAGTATTTGATTGAAGATTTTTGCATCAATGTTCATCATGGATATTAGCCTGAAGTTTTCTTTTTCAGTTGGTTCTCTGCCAGATTTTGGTATCAGGATGATGTTGGTCTCATAAAATGAGTTAGGGAGGATTCTAAACTTCTTACCTTGATAAAGAATATCTAAAATCAGCCTACAGCTGACATCAGACTTAAGTTGAGTACCTGAACATTTTCTCCTTAAAGTTATAAATAAGGCAGAGATACTCTGTCTTATCACTCCTAGTCAGCATCATACTGGAATTCCTAACAAGTGCAATAAGACAAGAAAAGGAAATAAACATATGTAGACTGGAAAGGAAAAAATATAACTGTCTTTATTCATAGATAATATGATTATGAATTCACAGATAATATGAAAATCCCAAGTGATTATCAGCAGCAAAACTCCTAGAACTAATGAGAGAGCATAGGAAGTTTACAGGATACAAGAATAATATGCTAAAGTTAATTCTTTTATCAATAATGAACAACTTGAAATGGAAATTTAAAAAGCAATACTATTTATAATAGTACCAAAGAAAATGAAATACTTAGGTATATATCTAACAAATTATGCACAAATCTATATGTGAAAATCTATAAAACTAATGAAATAAATCAAAGGAGATATAAATAGATGGAGAGATAAGAAATTCTATGTACACTGATTGGAAGACTAAATATTGTTAAGATGCCAATTCTACCCAATTTGGTGTACACATTCAATGCACTCTCAATAAAATCCCAGCAAGCTAGTTAGTAAATATCAAACAACTGATTCTAAAGTTTATACGAAAACGTCAGAGACTTAGAATAGCTAACACAGCACCAAAGAAGAACACACTTGGAAAACTCACACTATGTGATTTCAAATTTTAATAGAAGGCTACAGTAGTTAAGACCTTGTTATACTGGGGAAAGAATAGACATATAGAACAATGGAAAGAATGTAGAGTCCAGAAATTGACCCACACACATGTAGTCAACTTATCTTTGACAAAGAAGCAAAGAAAGTCAATGGAGAAAGAATAGTCTTTTAACAAATAGTCTAGAACAATTAGATGTCCATGCAAAAACAAAAACAAAACAAAACCTACATAGAAACATAACATCTTTCACAAAAATCAGCTCAAATTGCATTATGGACCTAAATGTAGGATGTAAAACATAAAACTTCTATATGAAAACATCAGCAAAAATCTAGATGACCTTAATTTTAGTGATGAGTGTATAAATACAATATCAAAAGCACGATCTATGAAACAAAAAATTCATTTCATTAAAATTAAAAACTTCTGCTCTGTGAAATACTATTTGTTTACAGAATGAAAAGACAAACTACAAACCTGAAGAAAATATTTGCAAAACACGTACCTGATCAGGGGCTTATATCCAAAATATACAAAGAACTCTTAAAACTCAACAATAACAACAACAGCAAAACAAACCACTGGATTGAAAAAATAAACAAAAGTTCTGGACACCTCATCAAAGAAGATATGCAGATAGGAAATAAGGATATGAGATGCTCAACATCATTTGTCATTAAGAACTGCAAATAAAAATAACGAGATAGCACTACACAATTATGAGAATGGCTAAGTTTGAAAAGAAAACCTAACAATTCAGAAATCATGTTCCTATGTATTTACTCAACTGATTTGAAAACATATATTCATACCAAAACCTAAACATGATTCTTTCCACCATCTTGTAGTCTGTGGAGTCCTGCTGGGAAAATGACTTCTAAAAGATAAATTTGTTTGGAAGGCTGTTGTCCAAGGCCACTTTTGATGGCTATAAGTGAGATCTCTGGAACCAAAGGGAGCACACAGCTCCTCTTAGAATTAAAGGTATTTGTGTCCAAGATGAAACTGAATTCTGTTCTGCCAAGAGATGTGCTTCTGTTTATGAAGCAAAGAACAACACAGTAACTTCTGCCAGCAAACCAAACAAAACCAGAGTAATCTGGGAAAAGGTAACTTGTGCCTGTGGAAAAAGCAACATTGTTCATACTGAATTCCAAAACAACTTTCCTTCTAAGGCCATTGAACACAAAATCAATGTGATACTTTTAGGTAATTCAATAGATATTAGCAGCTGGGAAGGCGTAAGGAAAGAGAGCAAAAATGTTGTCACTAAGACAGCCCATGGCCCACCTAAGTTCAGCCCCAGAACTGCGCTAACTGCACCCTAACAGTTGGAGTTTGTGGTAAATTCTGGGGCCAGCACATCCTGGAGAAAGAGAAAGTAGGGCACAGGTGGAAATTACCTAAAGTGGCACATGCCCAGTAACATAGCACTGTGTTTTCAAGTTTGCCCCATGCTCATAATACCATCATTATAATAAAATTTGCATGTGCTTTTATGGCCCTGTGCCATGGGCTTTTGCTAACAAATTATGGGTAAGAACGTGCACAGTTTAACTTTAGGTATATGTCCATAAACTGCCAATTAAATGACATCATTTTGTTACTCAGACACAGGCCAAACCCTAACTGCTTCCCACAAAACCTGCATTAAAGCCCTCTGAGTTTTGTAAAGAGGGGCTGATTTCACTTTGCAGAAATCAGTCCACTCTCCCTCTGAGAGTATATTACTGTTCTTCAATAAACTTTGCTTTGAGCTTCCATTTTGGTGTTAGTTTTCAATTCTTTGCTCACTATCACAAGAATCGAGATTACTGGTCTAGAGCTCCAGCTCTGTTGATCTTGTAGTTAAAAGAATCCATTCCAACACAGAATTCCCAGTAACAATACTGTGCCCCTCAAGGACTTAAACTAATGAAAAGTAAATAAATAAATGGATTTTTTCTCTTGTAAAAAAAAAATCCTGCACAGAGATGTTTATGGCAGGTTTCTTCATAATCACCAAAAATTGGAAGAAACCAAGATGTCCTTTAATAAGTGAATGGATAGACAAATATTGACACATCCATACATTGGGATATTATTCAGCAATAAAAAGAAATGAGCTGTCAAGCCATGAAAAGACATGGATAAAACTTAAATGCATAAATGAATATGGCTAAGTGAAAGAAACTACTCTAAAAAGGCTACATGATGTGTGATTCTAATTATTTAACATTTCTAAAAAGGCAAAACTATAGACAGTAAGATTGGATACCTTGAGGTACTGGAAAACCCAATGTTTTGGCACTGGATCAGAGCCCCAGCATACTGCAACAGCTCTATGGAAAAGTGGCCAAACTCTTTGTTACATGGGTCCCTGATCCCATATTTCCTCACTGGACAGGTTCTCCTGGCCTGGATCTCTAGTCACCCCACACTGGGATTATCGAGCCAGTAGCAGCTTTGCGTCTCCCTGAGACAGAGCTCCCAGTGGAAGGGGCAAGTTATCATCTTTGCTGTCTTCCAGCCCTCACCCTTGCTGTCTCCAGGCTCCGGAGCATCCATGAGACCAGGGCCTGGTCCAGACCCCCAGAGGAGAACCTACCTTACATAAAAGTGTCTTCTCTGTTCTCCATGAAGGCCTTGGTCCTCACTTCTCCTTACTGGGTGGGTCCGCCTAGCCTGGGACTTCAGTACAACCACCATGTCCCCACCTGACTACTTCAATCAGGGGCAGCCCAGCAGTTAAAGCAACACCCACATACAGAAATGAGAAAGAACAAATGTAAGAACTCAAACAACTCAAATGGCCAGAATGTTTTATATTCTTCAGATGACTATGTTAGTTCTCCAACAAAGGTTCTTAACTAGGCAATCAGAAATAGAATTCAGAATACAGATAGAAACAATGATCATAAAGGTTCAGAGAAAAAGCAAAACCCAATTCAAGGAAACTAAGAATTATAAGAAAACAATACAGGAGATGGAAAACAAAACAGCAGATATAAAAAGGAACCTAATTGATCTGATAGAGCTGAAAAACACACGAGAAGAATTTTGCAATGCAATTATAAGTATAAACAGCAGTAGGTCAAGCTGAGGAAAGAATCTTGGAAGTTTAAGACTGGCTCTTTGGAATAAGTTAGACAAAAACAAAGAAAAAAGAATGAAAGGGAATGAACAAAACCTCTGACAAATATGGAACTAGGTAAAGAGGCCAAATCTACAAATTACTGGTGTCACTGAAAGAGATGGTGAGAAAGCAAACAACTTGGAAAACATATTTCAGGATATTGTCCATGAAAACTTCCACAACCTCATTAGACCAACAGTCAAATTCAGGAAATACAGAGAACCCCTCCCTGCAAGATGCTACACAAGAAGATCATCCCAAGACACATAATCATGAGATTTTCCAAGGATGAAATAGAAGAAAGAATGTTAAAGGCAGCTAGCAAGAAAGCTAGCATGTCTCCTACAAAGGGAACCCCATCAAGCTAACAGCAGAGCTCTCCAAAGAAATCCTATAAGCCAGAAGAGATTGGGGGCCTATATTCAACATTCTTAAAGAAAACATATCTTCAACCAAGAATTTTCTATTCAACCAAACTAAGCTTCCTTAGTGAAGGAGAAATAAGATCCTTTTCAGGTAAGCAAATACTGAAGGAGTTCATTACCACCAGACCTGTCTTACAAGAGATCTTGAACGGAGCACTAAATTTGGAAAGGAAAGACCATTATCAGCCAATACAAAAACATGCTTTAGACCAGTGATACTATAAAGCAGCCACACAAACAAGCCAGCATAATAACCAGCTAACAATACAATGACAGGATCAAACCCATACATATCAATACTAACCTTGAATGCAAACATTCTAAATGCCTCATTTAAAAGGCACAGAGTGGCAATTTGGGTAAAAAAGCAAGACTCAATGGCATGCTGTCTTCAAGAGACCACATACAATGACACCCATAGGCTCAAAATAAAAGAATGGAGAAAAAGCGACTAAGCAAATGGAAATCAGAAAAAAAAGCAGAAGTTACAATTCTAATTTCAGACAAAACAGACTTTAAACCACCAAAATAAAAAAAGATGAAGGGTACTACAAAATTAAAGGGTTCAATCCAACAAGAAGACCTCACAATCCCAAATATATATGCACCCGACACAGGAACACTTACTTTAAAAGCAGGTTCTTAGAGATCTACAAAGAAACTCAGATTCTCATGCAATTAATAGTGACAGACTTCAACACTCCACTGACAGTATAAGACAGATCATCAAGGCAGAAAATTAACAAAGATATTCAGGATCTGAACTCAACATTGGACCAAATGGATCTGATAGACTTCTACAGAAGTTTCCAGCCCAAACAACAGAATATGCATTCTTGCTATTGCCACAATGGCACATACTCTAAAATCAACCACATAATTGGACATAAAACAATCCTCAGCAAATGAAAAGAACTGAAATCATACCAAATGTACTCACAGATCACAGCACAATAAAAATAGGAACCAAGACTAAAAATAATTGCTCAAAGCCATGTAATTATATGGAAATTAAACAACCTGCTCTTGAATGACTTTTGGGTAAATAATGAAATTAAGGCAGAGATCAATAAGTTTTTTGAAACTGATGAGAACAAAGATACAACATACCAGAATCTCTGAGACACAGGTAAGGCAGTGTTAAGAAAGAATTTCATAGCATTAAATGCTCACAGCAAAAAGGTATAAAGATCTCAAATTAGTAACCTAATATCAAAGAAGTGGAAAAGCAAGAGAAAACCAACCCCAAAGCTAGCAAAAGACAAGAAATAACCAAAATCAGAGCTGAACTCAAGGATATCAAGACCCAAAAAAGCATTCAAAACATCAACTGATCCAGTAATTGGTTTCTTGAAAAAATTAAAAAGATAGGTTTCTAGCTAGATTAATTAAAAAGAAGAGAAGATACAAGTAAACACAATCAGAAATGACCAAAGGGATATTATCCTGACTCCACAGAAATGCAAAGAACCATTAGAGTCTACTACAAACACCTCCATGCACACAAACTAGAAAACCCAGAAGAGATGGATAAACTCCTCAACACATACACCCTTCCAAGATTGAAAGAGAAAGAAATTGATTTTCTGGACAGACCAATAACAAGTTTCATAATTGAATCAGTAATAAATAGCCTACCTCAACCAGTGGAAGCCCAGGACCAGATAGAGTCATAGGCATATTCTACTAGATGTACAAAGAAGACATGGTACCATTCCTGCTGAAACTATGCCAAAAAACTGAGGAGGAGGGACTTTTCCCAAACTCATTCTATGAGGTCAGCATTAACCTGATACCAAAACCTGGCAGAGACACAGCAAATAAAGGAAACTTCAGGCCAATATCCTTGATGAACATTGATGCAAAAATCCTCAACAAAATACTTGCAAACTGAATCCAGCAGCACATCAAAATCCGAGTCCACCACGGTCAAATAGGCTTTATCCCTGGGATGAAAGGTTGGTTCAACATAAGCAAATCAATAAATGTTATTCAACACATAAACAGAACTAAAGACAAA
The DNA here is from genome assembly GCA_963573385.1 of Cacajao melanocephalus. Taxonomy (NCBI): domain Eukaryota; kingdom Metazoa; phylum Chordata; class Mammalia; order Primates; family Pitheciidae; genus Cacajao; species Cacajao melanocephalus. Next base: position 206,930 of record CAUYLG010033572.1, read on the forward strand.
AATCACATAATTATCTCAATAGATGCAGGAAAGGCTTTCAATAGAATTCAACATCTTTTCATGTTAAAAACTCTCACTAAACTAGGTATTGAAGAAATATACCTCAGAATAATAAGAGTCATACAAACCCACAGCAATATCGCACTGAATGGGCAAAAGCTGGAGGCATTCCCCTTGAAACTGGAATAAGACAAGGAAGCCCTCTTTCACCACTCCTATTCAACATAGTATTGGAAGTTCTTGCCAGAGCAATCAGGCAACAGAAGGAAATCAAGGGCATCCAAATAGGAAAAGAAGTCAAACTGTCCCTGTTTGCAGTTGACATGATTCTATATATAGAAAACCCCATTGTCTCAGCCCAAAAGCTCCTTCAGCTGATAAACAACTTCAGCAAAGTTTCAAAATTAAAAAAAAAATAAACGTATTAAAATCACTAGCATTTCTATACACCAACAACAATCAAACCAAGAGCCAAATCAGGAGTGCAATTCCGTTCACAGTTGCCACAGAAGTAACAAAGTAACCAGGGAGATGAAAGATTTCTAAAATGAGAATTATGAAACACTGCTGAAAAAAAATCAGAGATGACAAAAATAAATGGAAAAACATCCCATGCTCATGGATAGGAAGAATCAATATCATTAAATGGCCATACTTCCCAAAACAATTTTCAGATTCAAAGCTATTCTTATCAAGCTTCCAACAACCTTCACAGAACTAGAAGAAACTCTTTTAAAATTCATTTGGAATAAAAAAAAACAGACTAAATAGCCAAGGCAATCCTAGGCAGAAAGAACAGAGCTGGAGGCCTCACATAACCCAAACTTGTTATATTACAGGGCTACAGTAAACAAAACAGCGTGGCACTGGCACAAAAACAGACACATAGACCAATGGAACAGAATAGAGAGCCCATAAATAAGGCCACATACCTACACTCATCTGATCTTTGACAAAAACAAACAATGGAGAAAGGACACCCTATTCAACAAATGATGCTGGGATAACTGGCTAGCCAGATGCAAAAGATTGAAACTGGATCCCTTCCTAATACCACACAAAAAATCAACTCATGGTGGATTAAAGATTTAAATGTAAAACCCCAAACCATAAAAATCCTGGAAGATAACCTAGACAGTACCATTCTGGACATAGGAACTGGCAAAGATTACATGATGAAGATGCCAAAAGCAATTGCAAAAATTGACAAATGGGACGTAATTAAACGTAAGAGCGTCTGCACAGCAAAAGAAACTATCAACAGGATAAATGGACAACTACAGAATGGGAGAAAATATTCAGAAACTCTTCATCTGACAAAGGTCAAATATCCCACATTTATAAGGAACTTAAACAAATTTACAAGAAAAGAACAACCCCTTTAAAAAGTGGACAAAGGACATGAACAGACACTTTTCAAAGAAGACATACATGTGGCCAATAAGCATAGGAAAAAAGTACAATGTCACTGATCATTAGAGTTATGCGAATCAAAACCACAATGACATACCATCTTACACCAGTCAGAATGGCTATTAGTAAAAAGCCAAAAAATAACAGATACTGGTGAGGTTGCAGAGAAAATGGAATGTTTATACACTGTTAGTCGGAGTGTAAATTAGTTCAGCCATTGTGGAAAGCAGTGTGGCAATTCCTCAAAGAGCTAAAAACAGAACTACCATTCAACCCAGCAATTTGAATGCTGGGTATATACCTTCCAAAATAGAAATCATTCTACCATAAAGACGTGTGCACACACATGTTCATTACAGCACTATTCACAGTAGCAAAGGCATGGAATTAACCTAAATGCCCATCAATGGTAGACTGGATAAAGCATATACACTATGGAATACTACACAGCCATGAAAAAGAACAAGATTACGTTCCTTGCAGGAACACAGATGAAGCTGGAGGCCATCATCCTTAACAAGCTTACGCAGGAACAGAAATCCAAATACTGCATGTTTTCACTTATAAGTGGGAGCTAAATGATGAGAAAACATGGACACAAAGAGGGAACAACACACTGGGTTCTACTTGAGGGTCAAGGGTGGAAGGAGGGAGAGGAACAGAAAAAAACAACTAATGAGTATTAGGCTTAGTACTTGGCTTATGAAATGGTCTGTACACAAAAGATGTGAGTTTGCCTATGTGACAGGCCTGTGCATGTACCCCTGAACCTATAGTAAAAGTTAAAAATAAATAAATAAAAATAAAAATTCAAAAGAGCAAGAAAGCCTTGCTAGATTATATGAATGTTTCGTTAATACTCCTCTTCCCTTATTCATGTGGTCTTCCTATCAACAGAAACTATGGGGAGTCATCCCTTACTGCAGCATATGCAGAGGACTGCACAAACTGAGACTAAAAAACATGATAGTGTGCCTGTAGAGATCAGCTTCACTGTTTCTTCCTGTAAGTCTCATGATAGAATCAATGGAGTAAAGGTACAGCATAATGAGGGCTATAAATTATAATATAAAAGGATATATAGAAATTTGAAAAATCTGCAAGCTTTCAGCTTTTATATCTGGATTTGGGTTAATCCTGATTCCTTTCTTTAAAAGAAAAAAAAAGATCTGTGGTGGCCAGGGGCTAAAGGGTAGGGGAGAAAGTTGAATATGTGAAGTATAGGGGATTTTGCTTGGGTGGTGAAAATATTCTGTATGATACTGTAATGGTGGATAAATGACACTATGCATTTCTTTCCCTTTTTTTGAGCTGGAATTTTGCTTTGTCACGCAGGCTGGAGTGCCATGGCACGATCTTGGCTTACTGCAACCTCCACCTTCCAGGTTCAAGCGATTCTCTTGCCTCTGTCTCCTGAGTAGCTGGGACTGCAGGTATGAGCCACTATGCCCAGCTAATTTTTTTGTGCTTTTGGTAGAGAGGGGGTTTCACTATGCTGGTCAGGCTGGTCTTGAACTCTGGCCCTCAAATTATCTGCCCATCTCCACCTCCCAAAGTGCTGAGATTATAGGCATGAGCCACTGTGCCCTGCCAACACTATGCATTTCTCATCATCCATAGGACTTTATAGCAAAGAGTGAACCTTAATGAATGCAAAATTTCAAAAATTACTTTGGAATTTGGAGGGCTCCTGGGTAAAATACGACAAAATAATCTAATTGTATTTCAAAATGTACAGAAAAACCTAACTGAAGGGTGTTGGGATAAAATTTGCTGACTAAATCCATTTGAAAATGAGTAATCTATAAGATAAAAAGAAAAACGAACTGCATATAGGTAATGTACTCTAGTTGATATAGTTATTTCCTACAGTGTTATGAGTCAACAGTTCTGATACTGCTGTGTATGTATACTGGAACTGAACAATAAATGAATGGCAGATGGTGGAAGCCAGATTTCTTACTATTAAAGTGTAAATTTAAAGGTAAGCAAAGGGAGGAGATTTGGATGATCCCTGTGGTAATAGATTAGAGTTGGATATACCAGCATAAACTCTCATTTGGCTTAATATGTATGCAAATAGTTACATGTAGATATGTTTACAGATGTTCCTGAACTTTTGATGGGGTTATATTCAGATGATCCCATCATAAATTAAAACTATTCTATGTCAAAAGTGCATTTTCAACTGAGATATTTTCAACTTACAATGGGCTTATCCAGATATAGCCCGATTGTAAGTTGGGGAGCATACTGAATGTATATGGTTTTTGCACCATGATATAGTTTAAAAATCAAGTCAGGGACTCTCTGTATATACACAGATTAGTATACTCACATGTGTTCCCTTGCTCTGTCAGCTGAGAGGGCTGACAGTAAATGATACTCTACTGGCAACAAGCACACATTACATCCAGATTTTGGTTCTTAATACCATTTTCCAATCTAAATAACCAGAAATCTTTGAAAAAATAACTGGCTCTAGGATTGACTGGGACAGGACATGTGTAAGAAGAGCCTGGTATAATTTTCTAGAATTACACCAGAAAGTAAGGATGTACTCAGAGAAAACCCACCAAATTTTATGGATATGGCAAAGGGATATCAGAGCCAATGCCTAAAGCTGAAACATTTTGAGTAACAAATTAAGGTAATATCCATGAACCAAAAAAAGGAAAGAGGGAGGGAAGGAAGAAAGAAAGGAACTGAGGAACAGAGGGAAGGAAGAAGAAAGAAAGAAGAGATACATTTCACTTGCAGAAGAATTCAAAATAATTTACGTAGATACTCCACCTTCAGGGAGGTGGAACATAACACCCCACTCCTTAAATGTAGGCTGCACCAAGTGACTTCTTCCCAAAAAGTGCATTATGAAAAGAGGGAAAAAAAGAGTATCTTTAAAATGGATACAGCTGACAAACACTAGATCAATCAGATGATCAAGGTCAATGTCAACAATGATAAGAAATGTTGATAGTATGTACCCTTAATATGATTTGATGAAAATGACAGTTTATCTCTGTTCTTTCTTCCCCAAATCCACAACCCCAGTGTAATCATGTGAAAACATCAAATTCTCAAAACATTCTACAAATGTATAATTAATACTCCCAAAAACTATAAAGGTCATCAGAAACAAAGTCTGAGAAAACTGTCATAGCCAAGAGGAGCCTAAAGAAACACGAAAACTTAAAAATGTAGTTAGTATTCTGGTTGGGATCCTGGAAATGAAAGGAACACTAGGTAAAATCCATGGAAATTTGAATAAAGGACAGACTCAATATTGATTTAATAATTGTGACGAGTGTACCATCCTAATGTAAGATGTTAATGATAAGGGAAAATGGGTGTGGGGTGTATGAGAACTCTGATATCTTTGCAATTTCTATTTAAATCCAAAAACTCTTCTTAAAAATGAAGCTTATTTTTAAAATCATAAATTATAAATTAAAAGTGAAAAAATAATTACAACCTTTTGCAGTAATTTCAATTCTGGGAATTTTATCTTGAATAAATAACTACCATACATCTTACTGGAAAGTAGGTTTAATATCTATCTTATTAGAAAGTAGGTTTAATAATGTCAGCTACAGCATACACATGTAAGGCTTAAATGAGGTCAGCCATATAAAGTAGTGCAAGTACTCAATAAATGTTGGTTGCTATTTTTTTTAATTATTCAAAGCTGACTCCGATTCAGGCACAATCCTCAAAGAATTGACAGTGTAGTAGAGATAAGTAAAAAGATGAGTCTAATAAAGTATAGTAAGTGATGATAAATGTCTCTTTACTCACTGTGCGACCTAGGCAAATGAATTAATCTCACTGCATCTGCCTCCAGAACCCAATACATGTAGCAATAATGAAGATATTGACTACATTAACCTCAGCAACAACATCAGTGACAATATGCAGAGGTCTGATGGGGTGCATTGAAAACAAGTGAATCTCTTAACTTTGGGGATGTCTGTGCTTACTAGGAAAGGTAATGGCTAAAATGTATGCCATATATAAATATTAACTAATTCATCTGTTCATTCAACAAACATTCATTGAGTTTCTATGTATGTTGAATTTGCTATGTGTGTCAGGTGCTATCCTTGTCTTGAAGTTTCTCATAGTCTAGAGGGAAAGACAGATACAGCAATACATAGAGTAATTTCAATGAAATAAGTGTGGTGAATGGCTAAGAGCCCAGATGTTAGTCCTCACAGTCAACTCAGTGTGGGGAGGGAGGAATCATGGAAGACTTCCCACAGAGATGATCTATGTGTGCCAGTTGAGGCTGGAATAACAGTTTCCATAGAGGAGACATTTATAAGCATATACTGAAGGTGAGCAGTAGCATGGTATGTATATGGAATAAGAAACAGTTGAATGTTGGTTAAGTATTAAGTTTAAGACAGGGAGTATCAGATGATAGAATTCAGGGATAAAGGCCTTAAGATATCATGTTAAGGAGGTCGGACTTTTCCTATACACAATCAATTTAAATAATAATAAACCTGAGTAATCAGATTATATTCGTATTATAGATAACTTTGATTTGATGTTTGAAAGATGAATTTGAGGCAACACTCTTTACAGAGAAATCAAGAAGCTTTTGCAATAGTGCAAGAAATTGATGAGGTTGTAAACTGTCCATCAGATGTTGAGAAGGTGAAGAGATAGATTTGAAAAGTAATTGGTAGAATTTGAAAACCTGATGAGCACGAAGGAGCAGAAGGAGGACTCAACAGGAGACTCAAACATTCGTGTTCAAATCAACTGTTGATTATTCTCCTTTCCCTCCCTGTCATGGATGTGCAGTTTATATTCAACTGAGTCTGGGGATAAGAGGATGGAAGGCCTTAATTGTAGCATTTGCCAATTTTTTATGATACATCATAGGTGCTCCTTCCATGGCTGATTAAATCAGGTGTCATTTCATCACTGAATGCATAGTTGGAAGGAAACGCTTGCACTCAGTTCACATGAGCTACTGAGAGTCTGTTCCAGCATGCCACTGCTACCCACCGATCTAATTTATTATTCAGACCTACCAGTGAGTGACACCTCCAACATATATCATAGGTCTGCATTTATACTACTTTGGAATAAGCTGCCATTATCTGATCTGCTGCTTGGACTCCTTAGGACAAGTCATTCTGCTCCCAATCTTGCCCCTTTCTTCCAGGACAATTAGATCAAGCTAATCCCATACTTGTATGTTTAAATGGCTTCCCATCATTTTATAATAAATTTCTTACCATCACCACCAAGTCTGTGCATATACTGACTCTTGCCTATTCACACCACCTGACTCCCCAGGCTGTTCTTCGAACACTTTGAGCTTTTCCCCACGCTGGTGCTTTTATTCATCATTCCCTCTGCCTGGAATATTCTGTTCTGAGCTCTTCTGATCTCAGCTCATGTGTTACCTCCTCAGAAAAGGCTATTTGAAGTGAACTCTACTTGTCATCACCCAGTTTATTTCCTCCACAGTACTTGTCATTGGCTAAAATTATGTCGTTTGATTAACTAATTCATAAAGCTTATTATCTTTCTCTCTGCTGGAATTAAGACTCCTTGTCTGTATTAGCCCCTGTGTATCTCCTGTGCCTAGCATCTGTTCTGAGACATTGCTGGTGTTTAACAAATATTTGAAGAATGAAAGAATAAAGGATACTCATAAGTTTTAACTTGGATGATGTGTAGATAGAAATGTAATCAACTGAAGCAGAGAACGGAAGAACAGATCTGAAGAAACAACAGAGTTTAGAACTTGCTAAGATTTAGATTTCTTAGAAATATTAAAGTGAAGAGTTTATTACACTAAATTTATATTCATATTAATTTTATATGCTGTATTGTATACATTACTTTTTACCTCTCAGTAATGGACAATATTGATTGATAATTTTATAATTTTTACAAGATAGCCAAATAGAGTTTTGGCCAGGAAGTAAAAGATGAAGCTGATAAGCATTGTTACATTTGAATTTTTCTCGGCTTCTTTCTTATTATTATTATACTTTAAGTTCTGGGGTACATGTGCAGAATGTGCAGGTTTGTTACATAGGTATACACATGCCATGGTGCTTTGCTGCACCCATCAATGCATCATCTACATTAGGTATTTCTCCTAATGCTATCCCTCCCCTAACCCACCCTCCAACAGGCCCCAGTGTGTGATGTTCCCTTCCCTGTGGCCACGTGTTCTCATTGTTCAACTCCCACTTATGAGTGAGAACATGTGGTATTTGGTTTTCTGATCTTATGCTAGTTTGCTGAAAATGATGGTTTCTAGCTTCATCCATGTCACTGCAAAGGACATAAATTCATCTTTTTTATGGCTGTATAGTATTCCATGGTGTCTATGTGCCATATTTTCTTCATCTGGTCCATCAATGATGGGCATTTGGGTTGGCTCCAAGTCTTTGCTATTGTGAACATTGCTGTAATACACATACATGTGCATATGTCTTTATAGTAGAATGATTAATAATCCTTTGGGTATATACCCGGTAATGTGATTGCTGGGTTGAATAGTATTTCTAGTTCTAGATCTTTGTGGAATCACCACAGGGTCTTCCACAAAGGTTGAACTAATTTACACTCCCACCAACAGTGTAAAAGTGTTCCTGTTTCTCCACATCCTCTCTAGCATCTGTTGTTTCTTGACTTTTTAATGATTGCCATTCTAACTGGCATGATTTGTGATTTTGATTTGCATTTCTCTGATGACCAGTGATGACAAGCTTTTTGTTCATGTTTGTTGGGGGCAAAATGTCTCATTTTGAGAAGTGTCTGTCATTATCCTTTGCCCACTCTATGATGGGTTTTTTTTTCTTGTACATTTGTTTAAGTTCTTTGTAAATTCTGGATATTAGCCCTTTGTCAGATGGATAGATTGCAAAATTTTTCTCCCATTCTGTAGGTTGCCTGCTCACTGTGTTGATAGTTTCTTTTGCTGTGCAGAAGCTTTTTAGTTTAATTAGATCCCATTTGTCAATTTTGGCTTTTGTTGCCATTGCTTTTGGTATTGTAGTCATAAAGTCTTTGCCTATCTCCTGAATGGTATTGCCTAGGTTTTCTTCTAGGGTTTTTATGGTTTTAGGTCTTACATTTAAGTCTTTAATCCATCTTGAGTTAATTTTTGTATAAGGTGTAAGGAAGAGGTACGGTTCAGTTTTCTGCATACAGCTAACCGGTTTTCCCAACGCCATTTATTAAACAGAGAATATTTTCCCCATTCGTTGTTTTTGTCAGGTTTGTCAAAGGCCAGATGATTTTAGATATGTGACATTATTTCTGAGGCCTCTGTTTTGTTTCATTGATCTATATATCTGTTTTGGTACCAGTAGCATGCCGTTTTTGTCACTGTAGCATTGTAGTATAGTTTGAAGTCAGGTAGCGTGATGCCTCCAGCTTTGTTCTTTTTGCTTAGTATTGTCTTGGCTATGTAGGCTAATTTTTGGTTCCATATAAAATTTAAAGTAGTTTTTTCTAATTCTGTGAAGAAAGTCAATGGTAGCTTGATGCGGATACCATTGAATCTATAAATTACTTTGGACAGTATGGCCATTTTCACGATGTTGATTCTTCCTATCCATGAGCATGGAATGTTTTTCCACTTGTTTGTGTCCTCTCATTTCTTTGAGCAGTGGTTTGTAGTTCTCCTTGAAGAGGTCCTTCGCATCCCTTGTAAGTTGTATTCCTAGGTATTTTATTCTCTTTGTAGCAATTGAGAATGGGAGTTCACTCATGATTTGGTTCTCTGTCTACTATTGGTGTTTAGAAATGCTTGTGATTTTTGCACATTGATTTTGTATTCTGAGACTTTGCTGAAATTGTTTATCAGCTTAAGGAGATTTTGGGGCCTTGTGTGGTGGCTCATGCCTGTAATTGCAGCACTTTGGGAGGCTGAGGTGGATGGATCAAGAGGTCAGGAGATTGAGACCATCCTGGCCAACATGGTGAAACCCCATCTCTACTAAAATACAAGAAAATTAACCAGGCATGGGGGCACACGCCTGTAGTCCCAGCTACCTGGGAGGCTGAGGCAAGATAATTGCTGGAACCCAGGAGGTGGAGGTTGCAGTGAGCGGAGATTGCACCATACTCTCTAGCCTAGTGACAGACTGAGACTCTGTCTCAAAAAAACAAAAAGAAAAGAAACGGAGATTTTGGGCTGAGAGGATGGGGTTTTCTAAATATACAATCCTGTCATCTGCAAACAGAGAGAATTTGACTTCCTCTTTTTCTATTTGAATACCCTTTATTTCTTTCTCTTGCCTGATTCTGCTGGCCAGAACTTCCAATGCTATGTTGAATAGGAGTGGTGAGAGAGGGCATCCTTGTATTATGCTGATTTTCAAAGGGAATGCTTCCAGCATTTTCCCATTCAGGATGATAATGGCTATGGGTTTGTCATAAATTGCTCTTATTATTTTGAGATATGTTCCATCAACACCTAGTTTATTGAGAATTTTTAGCATGAAGGGGTGTTGAATTTTGTTGAAGGCGTTTTCTGCATCTATTGAGATAATCATGTGGTTTTTGTCATTGGTTCTGTTTGTGTGATGGATTATGTTTATTGATTTGCATATGTTGAACCAGCCTTGCATCACAGGGATGAAGCCGACTTGATCATGATGGATACACTTTTTCATGTGTTGCTGGATTCTGTTTGCCAGTATTTTATTGAGGATTTTCACATCAATGTTCATCAGGGATATTGGCTTGAAATTTTCTTTTTTTGTTGTGTTTTTGCCAGACTTTGGTATCAGGATGATGCTGGTCTTATAAAATGAGTTAGGGAGGATTCTCTCTTTTTCTATTGTTTGGAATAGTTTCAGAAGGAATAGTACCAGCTCCTCTTTGTACCTCAGCTATGAATCTGTCTGGTCCTGGACTTTTTTTGGTTGGCAGGCTATAAATTACTGCCTCAATTTCAGAACTTGTTATTGGTCTATTTAGGGATTCTGCTACGTCCTGGTTTAGACTTGGGAGGCTGTATATGTCCAGCAGTTTATCCATTTCTTCTAGATTTTCTGGTTTATTTGCATAGAGGTGTTTATAGTATTCTCTGATGGTAGTTTGTATTTCTGTAGAATCTGTGGTGATACCCCTTTTAACATTTTTTATTGTGTCTATTTGATTCTTATCTTTTTTTTATTCTTTATTAGTCTGGCTAGGGGGTCTGTCTACTTTGTTGAACTTTTCAAAAAAACAGCTCCTGGATTCATTAATTTTTTGAAGGGTTTTTTGGTGTATCTATCTCCTTCAGTTCTGCTCTGAGTTTAGTTATTTCTTGTGTTCTGCTGTATTTTGAATTTGTTTGCTCTTGCTTCTCTAGTTCTTTTAATTGGGACATTAGGGTGTAGTCAATGTTAGATCTTGCCTGTTTTCTCTTGCAGGCATTTAGTGCTATAAGTTTTCCTGTAGACACTGCTTTAAATGTGTCCCTGAGATTCTGGTACATTGTATCTTTGCTCTCACTGATTTCCAAGGACTTCATTTCTGCCTTAATTTTTTTATTTACCCAGTAGTCATTCAGGAGCAGGTTGTGCAGTTTTGAGTGAGTTTCTTAATCCTGAGTTCTCATTTGATTGCACTGTGGTCTGAGAGACTGTTTGTTATGATTTCCAGTCTTTTGCATTTGCTGAGGAGTGTTTTACATCCAATTATTTGGTTAATTTCAGAATAAGTGCAGTGTGGTGCTGAGAAGAATGTATATTCTGTTGATTTGGGATGGAGAGTTCCATAGATGTCTATTAGGTCTGCTTGGTCCAGATCTGAGTTCAAGTCCTGAATATCCTTGTTAATTTTCTGTCTCATTGATTTGTATAATATTGACAGTGGGGTGTTAAGGTCTCCCATTATTATTGTGTGGAAGTCTAAGTCTCTTTGTAGGTCTCTAAGAACTTGCTTTATGAATCTGGGTGCTCCTGTATTGGGTGCGTATATATTTAGGAAAGTTAGCTCTTCTTGTTTTATTGAACCCCTTACCATTATGTAATGCCCTTCTTTGACTCTTTTGATCTTTATTGGTTTAAAGTCTGTTTTATCGGAGACTAAGATCACAACCCCAGCTTTTTTTTTTCTTTCTATTTGCTTGGTAAATATTCCTCCATCCCTTTATTTTGAGCCTATGTGTGTCTTTGCACGTGATATGGGTCTCCTGAATACAGCACACCAGTGAGTCTTGACTCTTTATCCAATTTGCCAGTCTATGTCTTTTAATGGGCATTTAGCCTATTTACATTTAAGGTTAATATTGTGATGTTTAAATTTGATCATGTCATTATGATGCTTGCTGGTTATTTTACCCATTAGTTGCTGCAGTTTCTACGTACTGTCGATGGTCTTTACAATTTGGTATGTTTTTGCAGTGGCTGGTACTGGTTGTTCCTTTCTATGTTTAGTGCTTCCTTCTTCAGGAGCTCTTGTTAGGCAGGCCTGGTGGTGACAAAATCTCTTAGCATTTGCTTGTCTGTAAGGTATTTTATGTCTCCTTCACTTATGAAGCTTAGTTTGGCTGGATATGAAATTCTGGGCTAAAAATTCTTCAAGAATTTTGAATATTGGCCCCCACTCTCTTCTGGCTTGTAGAGTTTCTGCTGAGAGATCCACTGTTAGTCTGATGGGCTTCCCTTTGTAGGTAACTCAACCTTTCTCTCTGGCTTCCCTTAACATTTTTTACTTCATTTTAACCTTGGTGAATCTGACGATTATGTGTCTTGGGGTTGCTCTTCTCGAGGAGTATCTGTGTGGTGTTCTCTGTACTTCCTGAATTTGAATGTTGGCCTGTCTTGCTAGGTTGGGGAAGTTCTCCTGGATAATATCCTGAAGAGTGTTTTCCAGCTTGGTTCCATCCTCCCTGCCACTTTCAGGTACACCAATCAAATGTAGGTTTGGTCTTTTCACATAGTCCCATATTTCTTGGAGGCTTTGTTTGTTCCTTTTTATTCGTTGTTCTCTAATCTTGTCTTCTCATTTTATTTTATTAAGTTGACCTTCAATTTCTGATATCCTTTCTTCCGCTTGATTGATTTGGCTGTTGATAACTTGTGTATGCTTCATGAAGTTCTCATGCTGTGTTTTTCAGCTCCTTTATGTCATTTATGTTCTTCTCTAAACTGGTTATTCTAGTTAGCATTTCATTTAACCTTTTTCCAAGGTTCTTAGCTTCCTTGCATTGGGTTAGAACATGCTCCTTTAGCTCAGAGGAGTTTGTTATTACATACCTTGTGAAGCCTACTTCCATCAATTCATCAAACTCATTCTCTAATTTTGTTCCCTTGCTGGTGAGGAGTTGTGATCCTTTGGAGGGGAAGAGGTGTTCTGGTTTTTAGAATTTTCAGCCTTTTTGCACTGTTTTCTCCCCATCTTCGTGGCTTTATCTACCTTTGGTCTATGACGTTGGTGCCCTTTAGATGGGGTGTCTGAGTGGATGTCCTTTTTACTGAGGTTGATGCTATTCCTTTCTGTTTGTTAGTTTTCCTTCTAACAGTCAGACCCTTCTGCTGTATGTCTGCTGGAGTTTGCTGGAGGTCCACTCCAGACCCTATTAGCTTAGGTATCACCCTGCAGAACAGCAAAGATTGCTGCCTGTTCCTTCCTCTGGAAGCTTCCTCCCAGAGAGGCACCTGCAGATGCCAGCCGGAGCTCTCCTGTGTGAGGTGTCTGTTGGCCCCTCCTGGGAGGTGTCTCCCAATCAGGAGATACAGGGTTCAGGGACCCACTTGAGGAGGCGGTCTGACCCTTAGCAGAGCTTGAACATTGTGCTGGGAGATCTGCAGCTCTCTTCAGAGCTATCAGACAGGGACGTGTAAGTCTGCTGAAGCTGCACCCACAGTTGTCCCTTCCCTTAGATGCTCTATCCCAGGGAGATGGGGGTTTTATCTATAAGCCCCTGACTGGGGCTGCTGCCTTTTTTTTTAGAGATGCCCTTCTCAGAGAGCAGAAATCTAGAGAGGCAGTCTGGCCACAGTGGCCTTGCTGAGCTGCGGTGGGCTCTGCCCAGTTCAATCTTCTGGGTGGCTTTATTTACACTGTGAGGGTAAAACCACCTACTCAAGCCTCAGCAATGGTGGACGCCCCTCCCCCCCACCAAGCTTGAGCATCTTAGGTTGACTTCAGACTGCTGTGCTGGCAGCGAGGGTTTCAAGCCAGTGAATCTTAGCTTGCTGGGCTCCATAGGGGTGGGACCTGCTGAGCCAGAACACTTGTCTCCCTGGTCAGCCCCCTTTCCTGGGGAGTGAACAGTTCTGTCTCACCAGCATTCCAGGTGCCAGTGGGGTATGAAAAAAAAATACCTGCAGCTAGCTTGGTGTCTGCTCAAACGGCTGCCCAGTTTTGTGCTTGAAACCCAGGACCCTGGTGGTGTAGGCACCAGAGGAAATCTTCTGGTCTGTAGGGTGTGAAGATCATGTGGAAAAGCACAGTATCTGAGCTGGAATGCACCATTTCTCATGGCTCAGTCCCTCATGGCTTAGTCCCTCACAGCTTCCCTTGGCTAGAAGAGGGCGCTGACCCCTTGCACTTCCTGGACAAGACGACACCCTACCCTGCTTTGGCTTACCCTCCGTGGACTGCACTCACTGTCCAATCAGTCCTAGTGAGATGAGCTGGGTACTTCAGTTGGAAATGAAGAAATCACCTGCCTTCTGCATTGATCTTGCTTTGAATTGTAATAATCCCCATGTGTCGTGGGAGGGACCTGATGGGTGGTAGTTGAATTATGGGGGCAGGCAGGTTTTTCCTGTGTGGTTCTTGTTATAGTGAATAAGTCTTCCAAGATCTACTGATTTTATAAAGGAGAGCTCTCCTGCACATGCTCTCTTGCCTGCCACCATGTAAGATGTAACTTTGCTCCTCCTTTGCCTTTCGCCATGATTGTGAGGCCTCCCCAGCCATGTGGAACTGTGAGTCAATTGAACCTCTTTCTTTTATTAATTACCCAGTACAGGTATGTAGTTATTAGCAGCATGAGAACAGAATAATACAGTAAGTGTATTTAATTTTGAACTGAAAGATTATATTTTTAATCATTTTGAAACCTGTCTTGCTAGCTACTTGGAAAAGCACTCAACCTGTTTCATTCATTGTAAAAACTTGTGATTATCTGCAGAATACATTGAATTTAATTGAAAACTTTAGTAAATAGAATTCCAAGAGTTGCTTTACTATGTGTATTCTCTTCTCTATATGTTGCTATCTACTTTACTATATTCAAGGAAATCAAAAGGAAGAAAGTAATTTAAATGTCTTGTAATTTATTATGGAGATATAATTGTGCAGTTTTTCATTCTTAGTACCTCACTACACTCTTTAAAGTGAGTGTTTTTTGTTCGTATGTATTTATGTAATACGTATATACATTCCTACTTCCTACCTCTCCCCTAACCCCACTACCACCTTATTTCCTACTACCCCATCACTTTTGAGAATTAAGAGTGATTTCCCTACCACATTGCTGCTTTCCACAACTTTTATTTTATTTTTTGAAAACATATACATCAGTGAATTTCATATCTGGGGCCAATGGGTATTTTTTGGAGAAAAATTTTTTGTAAAGTGGAAAGTTTTGTCCTTAGCAGATCATATATAGGATTAAATTGCAGGGTTTGGCAGTGAAGTAAGATCTAAATGATCATAAAATTTTCCCTACTTATAAAGCCAACATAGAAAGTGAAAGAAATATTATTCCCTCATGTTCTACTGAGAAGACCATTTTACTGAGAAACTAAGGTCTGTAAATAATGAGGTCTATCTCGTAGAGCTAACTTAACTCAGCAAACTCACAAATTTTTATTGCCAAAGAATAATTAAATTCAGCAGCATTTTCTATATTATTAGTAAATTTTTTGCCCAGAATCATTCAAAAGATTTCCAAATAAGAGATGACATATGAATTAATGTTGGGCACAAAATCGATAAAATTGTGAAATGATTGGTCTCAGTAAATTTTTGGTTGTGTATATTTATGTATTCCATTTTGATCTAGAATAAATAAAGGTAAGACAAAGGAAAACAACATATTCTGAGAACATTTTACTAGATCCTAGTTAGCAGGTTGGATTTTTTACTTATGACGATTTTTTCCTTTAGCATTTTGTTTGCAACAGATCATCGATTTTTTGAAGAGCAACTAGGAAGGTATTGTGTTATAATGGAAAGTATTGTGGACTAGGAATCCAGAGACTTCAACTCTATTTTTATCTCTGGCCCTAATGTGTGTGGGCATGTGCAAGTCTCTAGTCTCTTTATGGCTCAACTCCTTATCTGATAAATGAAGATAATGCATTCCTTAACTACTTCATATAGTTGTTGTGTGGCTCAAATGAGATAATGAATGTTAAAATATGTTTAAAGCATGGCATTTTTTTTTTAACCACTGATATAGTTCACTACCAAATTTCCCTAAAAGATAGTAAGTTCTCCACTGGAAATGGAAAAAAAAATTTTTAAATACATTTTTCTCTTCATTAATAATTGAATTTAATAACTATATATAATGTTCTAAAATTTACTTGGTATGTAGGAAAGGGAAATAATCATTGGTAAGTCTTTCCATGGAGGAAAAATTAAAGTCATCTTAGGTATTGTATAGTATTGTATAGTATATTCTCATGTTGAAAGAATTTCTCCCAATACCAAAATAATGTAAGAGGATCATACAGATTTGGCCACCACAAATGTATTTTATCTGTATCACCTGACAGCAGCTACTTCTGCCTCTTCTTCCCATTCTTCCTATATCATGTTTCTTCCCCCTTTTATAGAAGCAGTGTCTCACTTTGTCACCCAGGCTAGAGTACAGCGGCACAATCATAGCTTACCACGGCCTTGAACGCCTGGACTCAAGTGACCCTCTCACTTCTGCTTCTTGAGTAGGTAGGACTACAAGTGCACATCACCACGTCCAGCTATTTAAAAATTTTTTTTTGTAGTGATAGGGTCTCACTATGTTGCCCAGGCTGGCCTTGAGCTTCTGACTTCAAGCTATTCTCCTGTCTCAGCCTCCCAAAGTGCTTGGATTACAGGCATAATCTGCCACAAACAGTGTATGTTTTTTATTCACATATTTTATAGAAGGTGAGGGAAATATACATTTCCTCTATTAAGTGATCTTGGAAGGAGAGCCCAAGAGGTTCTGCACAGCAATTTTCAGCCCCCCAGAAAAAGCTGACATGGACAACAGCCCCCAAAGGATCCTTGATCTGCACCAACATTGAGGAGGACAACACAAGCAGGTGTTCACAATTTGGAGGAAATAACTATGAGAGATAAGATAGAATGTCTTAGCAGAGGGTTAATTCCTATACAGTAGTAAGAGTTATTTAAGGGTAGGGATTGTATCCTCTTCATCGTTGTAGATGTGGTACCAAGAACAGTGTCTGGCAATGAATAGATTTTCAATATAGATGATATGTGAAATGGATGAATGAATGAATGGATACATAGATGGATAAGTAGATATCATAGATGTATGCAGAATAATAATGATTGCTAGAAAAATCTGCATCTTGTTAGATATGTGGCCACTTTGGAAAAACTAGAAAATTGGCAATAATTAACTGAGTATGTGCATTCCAGGTCATTGCAGTTTGCCAACCTTACCCCAAGTACTCCTGCTCTCTCAGACCAGACCTTGCCACTCATCTCATTCTTGGAACATTGCTATTACTGCACGAAGATTCACAGTCCAGCCCATCTTCCCTCATCTAGCACAGTCCTGAGAGACCTGGCCCATCTTGATCCCTTCCTTTTCTAATGCACTCCTGGGAAACCAGGCTAGTTCTGGGACTGCCCTGATTCTGTATCTTCCTCATACCTGAGCAAGTGCAGCCCCTTCCTTCAGCCCTGATTTTCATAAATGCACCGACAAATGAGTTGACAAATACAGGGTATTTCTGTTACTTGTTGTCTGATGCTCCGCACTGCACAGTGCAGCATGTATTCCTAAACACCCACTCTCATACCTGACCCTCCTTTGGACCCCAAGGAAATGCTTCTTCAAACCTCTTGTCCTGTGACCTTTGGCACAAAAGGCCCTTGCATCCATGATGGTTTGTGGATTGCACCTCTATCAGAGACGGACACTACTTCCAAGGTTTAGAGTAGTAGAAGTGCTTAGGTAAGAGAAAAGACAATTTACTTGGACATGTTAACATGTCAAGTTCTTCCCCTTACTATCATTTCCAGTTGTGCGGAAAATCCATTATATGGATTTTCAATTTTCTTTGTGTGTCAATCTGTGGGTCTGAAAGCCTTGAATTAATGTGGTATTTGCAATAGTTGCACCTGGCAACTGAAGAATACTTGACATATTAAAGAATTCACATTGCTGTCCAATATGGTAGGCTTAGCCACACATGGCTTCTGGGCACCTGAAATGTGTCCAGCTGAGAAGTGTTATAATTGCAAAATTTAATTTTGTGTGTCTTTGAATTTTGAAGACAGTATGAAAAAAGAATCCAAAAGCCTTTGTTAATTATTTTTGATTACATGTTGAAAAATTCTAATATATAGATTAAATAAAATATGTTATTAAAATAAATATTAATAATGTGTTAATGTTTACTTTTAAATTTTTCTAATGTGGACCTTTAATGTAAAAAAATTAAAAGTTGTATATGTGGTTTTCATTGTACTTCTATTGGACAATACTGATCTAGCTATGACATATATAAAATGTGATATTGATTTTATATTGAAAACTAGATGAACATTTAATGCTAGAATTGTGAATAGTTTTATTTTTATGAAAATAGCTAATAAGTTTTAATTAAATTTTCAAAAATCAATTATAAAATTTAACTTCAGATAATGTTAATATTTGTATATGCATTAGAGTTTGTATTTTGAATTTCAATTTAACAAATAATTTTGAATATTTAAAAAATCACTTTTTGAAAAAACATGAAAAATAATTCTATTTTTATATTTATTATGATTTTTGCTGAAAATTTACAGTTATAATTAATTTTGTTTTATTTTGTTTAAAGATAGGCCTCACTAGACTGCCCAGGCTGGAGTACAGTGGTTATTCATTGGCACAATCATAGTGAACTTCAGCCTTGGACTCCTGCACTTAAGGGGTCCTCCTGCCTCAGCCTCCACAGTAGGTGGAACTACAGGCAGGTGCCACAATTAATTTTTAGTCCTGGCCGGGCACAGTGGCTCACATCTGTAATTCTAGCACTTTGGGAGGCTGAGGAAGGTGGATCACCTGAAGTCAGGAGTTTGAGACCAGCCTGACCAACATAGTGAAACTCTGTCTCTACTGAGAAAATACAAAATTGTCTGGGCACAGTGCCACATGCCTATAATCCCAGCTTCTTGGGAGGCTGAGGCAGGAGAATTGCTTGAACCCAGAAGGTGGAGGTTGCAGTGAGCTGAGATTGCACCATTCCCTCTAGCCTGAGCAACAAGAAGAAAACTCAATCTCAAAAAAGAGTTTTTTTTTCAGTCTTTTAGGTCAGTACTCTCAACAGAGCATGAATTATCTGAAAGTCTTAATTAGCACAACATAATAGGTGATAGTTTCTAATGAAAGTAAGAAAAATAAATTTATGAAATAAATCAATTTATAAATAACTTATATATTATATTGTTTCATGTTATAATTCAAAAATGACTGGCTTATCAACAAAAATCTCAGCTGAACATGGGGGCTCATGAGTTTAAGACCAGCCTGGGTGACATAGTGAGACCCCTGTCTCTACAAAAATGAAAAAGCTTGGTGTGGTGCCATGTGCCTATGCTCCCAGCTACTTGGGAGGCTGAGGTGGGAAGATAATTTGAACCCAGGAATTTGAGGTTACAGTGAGCTACTGCATTCCAGCCTAGGTGAAAGAACGAGACCTGTGTAAAAAAAATCCCCAAATATAGAGTAATAATTAAATTGAAATGACTTTTCTATTTTGCCAACTATCAGTAACATGAAACCATAGTGTCAAGCATGTATTTCAATTTTGTTATTATGGATGTACCATTGTTGCAAAAGAGGAGAGAACATATTTAATATTACAACTTGTTAGCATGACATTTAAATATTTAGACAAATGGTATGTGAACCTGGTGCACTATTGCCCTGGACCTCACAAATGTTAGGATGGTAATACTATTGTTACTATTACCATTATATATTGATATGAGTTTTTTCTGATCATAAGGAGGGCCCAGGGTAACCAGAAAGTTTTAAGTAAAACAAAATGTTCTTCATGGAATTGCATCACAGCTGAAGCTTCCATGGCTTCTGAGGATCCTTCAGAGCTGACAGTATTTGTATGGCTTCTCAAGGTCTGTGTGAAACAAAATACAGTCTGTCAACTAACCCATCTCTATATTTACTCCTAAGCCTGGGTGGAAAGGGATGGACCTAGGAAATAGGTGGGAAAGAGAATGAACCTGACAATGTCCTTGCATATACATCTCCTTACTTCTGCCCTTTTCTGGGTGAATTAAATAGCCTGGCTGAAAGTTGCTGAGACAGATTTAGAGAAGCTCAAAGCTTCTGCAGTATATGCAATAGAATAGTTGTGGTGCCAGCTTTTGGTAGAAACTGGGTCAAAGGGTGGAGTAGGTAGAAGCAATGCTCTTCAAAAGCTACATCTGCCAGCTAAACTACGATCGAAGAGTGAGACTCTTGGAGAATACAAAGGAAAGTTGTAAGCTGAGTTATTTGTTAGGTTGATTCTCGTGATTTTAACAGTACATGAAAATGGACAACCATAAAATATATCAATCCAATACAGATAAATACTGTAAACTATACCTATCTGTGGACAAGCTTTACTCACCTCTGGAAATTGATGTCTGTTTTCAGTGACAAAAACTACAGAGCTATGAATAACTGTTAGATAAGAAATAAAAATGGACTGGGAAGCAAAAGTCCAGAGTTCTGTTTCCAGTCTTGGTATTTCCAAGCCATGTACCTCATGGCAAATCACTAATTTGGTCTAGGTTCCAGTCTCCTACCTGCACGCTAACGAGAGAAAAAAGTTGTGCTGCCTATCTCATAGACTGATATGAGGATCAAATGGGACCATTTAAGTGAAAGCACTTTGAAAATTGTAAAGTGTTTTACAAATATAAAACAGTGTCATTTTTTGTTTCATTCTGTGATACTTCCTTCAGGACTGATTACCATTGTTACTATTACCATTGTATGAGTTTATTTGATGTGATTATATGGTAAGATATATATTTTTAATGACTATAATTTTGAATTCTAAATCATAAACTGTCAAATACCACAACTTTGTTAATGTACCGTCCCAGAGATACTTGTTTTTTTTAAAACCTCATTTATTTTACTCACTAATATAGAAACTCTGTTTTCCCTTGAACTGTTACTCCTTCCCTCACCTTTGATTTTTAAAATTCAAATGGTTTATTTTTTTATAAGATATTTATGTTGTAAAAATAAATATTACCATTTTATCAGTGTTTGGTTTTCTTCTGTCTCTCCATCCTGCACTCACCTAGAGTGATGATGGAGAAGGAGCTTCTTAGCTTTTCCTCAGCCTGCTTGATTTTAGAGGAAAGGCACCCTTTTTGCCCCTCTCTTTGCCCCAGAGGCATCTGTGGGTTCTGACAGGACTAGTCCAGTTGTTGGGCACTCCCTGTGCAACCTCTCCTATCAGATAAAGCAGGGAGTGAGCCTCTGACAGGTACATCTGTCACTATCCTGGGTGTCCATGGCGCAGGTGGAACTCTAATCAGACCCGTGTTGTGCAAGAGACTGTGTGGGTGACTTCTATCCTCCACCCCGGATGAATGACTTAATGCATCTATGTGCTCAGAGTGAATGAAATCCTTATATACCTTGAAATAAAAGAGAACAGTATGAAAGTGTTAGGACATTGCTCCTATCACAAAACGATGCACATTTCATTATGTGAGAAGGAAACTTCAGGCCTCAACATATTAGATAAAATAAGGTATTTTTTATAGCTAACCCAGGAAATGTCTTGAACATTTTTGTATTCAGGTGGCAAGTAATTCAGGCCCACCATTAAAATATAATTTAAAACAGGAAAGATAAATACATACATATTAGAAAAGGCTTTAACCATTCTTTGCCATCTATTTATTCTGCAGAAATTATTTTAGAATCTCAGAATGCCATTTATATTTATTATCACAGCTCTATGTCAGTAAAGTTAATTGCGTGTGTGTTTTAGTTGATGTCAGTGTTCTCTAGAGATTCATGTTAATTACATTTTGAAAAATATTATTTGCAGACAGGTGGCCAGTCCGTTTATATTTCCTTTCCGCAGAGTCAAGAGGTGGCATGACCGCTAAAGGAGCTGACTTACTTCTGCGGGCAGCCACACCTTCAGTATAGTACATGAAATGTACTTCTGATGATTCCAGTCACTGAATGTGGACCAAAACAACAGAGCCGTGGAAAATGTCCTGGCATTTCAGCAGAAAACAGAGTAAGCAAATGATTAATGAGTGGGGCCCTCCTGAGTCTTAGTGATACATGAGGTGCAAGGTATAGCCTTGGGCTGATGGAACCTTAATTCCCACTAAATTTCTCACTAGCTTAAAGGAATGGGGCATGGAGTTGGATTTCAAGTGACTTACAGATTCTAAACAATTATGATGGTTCTTGCACTTTTGAATCTGTGAACTGAGATTCTGCTATTTTTATGTTATGGCTTTCAACACTCAAATTTCAAACTGAATAAGGTTTAGAGATAATTAATTATTAACTCTTAGCTTGAACAAGAGGTTGTTTTTCTGCTGATCTTAGAACAGTTAGGTTCACAGATACATAATAACAATCTTCATTTTTTTCCTTGCCCTTTAATTGTAAAAACAGAGTAGCAAAATATACAAATTAAACTTATTTAGAAAAAGCATCACAATTTCATCATCCAAACATAACAGCTATTTTAATAATTTATATATCCTTTCATTCTGTATACTTGTATAATAACAAATAATCTGTGTTCTCAGTCTGAGGAGTATCATGGAGGAATTTCAGCAGAATTTTTAGAAGCCCAAGTTTCTTTGACTCTTGGCCGAGTATCCTGTGAGGTGGTTGGCTTCTGTGTTCCCTTTCGCAGTCTTTAAGTTGCTCTTGCTGCCACCTCATGGCCTCTGTTGCTGTTGGCTTGTTCATTGCCAAGGGTGTGGGATGGCTTTATGTGGTTTGAAGGTCTGTTACAGCTGAGTTCACTTGAAGATTTTCTTGTGTATCAGGATAGCAGAGTTTCAGCTTGAATCTGGGCCCGTTCAAGCATGTCTGGGGAATTTGTGAAGCCAGACTATTTTCCTGAAGCCTGATGAGCCTATAGGAAAGAGCTTGAGCTTTCTCTCCTGCTTGGGCCACTAGGCATTTTGAATAAATTGTGAGATACTCTGACAGCAGTCTAATTGGAGGAGGGCTGTAGAATCCTCTGGGAGAGATCTCATCTTAAAGGTGGAAGGTGGGAGCCACAACGAGCCTCCCAGTTTCTTCCCAGAGGAGAATACGGACTCTGAGCATAACTTTGTGACTGTCACTCATATCTGTTCCCAGCCAAATTCCATAGATTCATGTGTGCGTCCTAGGCAAAGTGAGAGCCATAGGTAAAAACTGAAAAAACATTCGATGAACACTATAAAATATTAAGGCACACACATACATACTGCACTGTTTTTACACCTCATATTAAAAGTTATAAGGGAGAGAGAGGTAACCACAGGGGAAATTTTGCCACAGATCATCGAGCTTCATTGCTGTGAAAGTTTCAGAAATGCATGTGTCTGGTAAAGTCTTCTGTGGTCAGTGGAACAGCAGTGGAGGTTTGCTGAAGGATGGTACGCTTGGTGGAGCAGGACCTAGGAGAGTAATAGTGATCTTTGGAGGATAAATGTGGTGTTTAAAAGGAAGTGAGAGCATTAATAAAGCTAGATATTTTCTTAATCACAAGTGAAATACTTCCTGGGGATTCTCAGAAATGCTGAAAGGGATCGTCTTAAGAGCTGAGGACAAGCATTATGCAAATAGAGGAAATAAGTCCCGAAATCAGGCAGGCTTCATGTGACCTTGAATGCACCCACAGGCTGGTGAAACCTTGGCAAACTTGCACTTCACTTGCGTTTGCCTGGTCCCTCAGAGCAGGCTCTGAACCTGCATATGGAGGATACGGCTACAGTTAAGTACTATCTGGTTGAAAGTGTCTGGCCTGGATTGTTTAGTGTTCCTGGCTTTATAACTCTTGACTTATTATTCTTCCTTCACTTTTATTCAGCACATGTTTATTAAGTATGTCCTGTGTGTGTGGAGATACAATAATGAGCAAAACAGACCTTGATCCAGTCCTTTCAGAACTCATAGCCTGGTACACAAGACAGAAAAATTCATTGGTTCAATAATTTTTACTAACTACCTACAATATGGTAGATACCATTCAATGTTTTTGGCATAACAGTGTACACATAGCAAGGATCTCATTCTCAAAGAGCTTATGTGGTAGGGAGAGACAGATAATAGCACATAAATAAGTATATGAACAGGATAATTAGATAGTTATAAGTACTATGAAGGGAATAAGCATGATGATGTGATGAAAAACAACTGGATTTGGGGACTATTTTGGGTCAGGTAGTTGGGCAAGGCATTGGGGAAGAGGCTACATTTGAACAGTTACCTAAGAGGTTAAAAAAAGGGCCAACCACTGAAGATCTGTGGATGAATGTTCTAGCCAGATGCAACAGTAAAATGAAGGGCCCTTAGGCAGAAAAAATTTCTCTATGTTCAAGGAACTGAGATCAGACCAGTGAGCTAGAGCTTAACGAGAAAGGAGAAAGAGTAGAATGCGATGGGCTTGGAGAATTAGAAAGGGCCAAATAAGGAAGGACCTTTGGCAAGCACAGCTTCCCTTCTAAGTTACTAGGCAACCTATAAATGGTTGTAAGCAGGGCCTATCACGATCTGATCAACTAAGGTAACATGTGATGGGAGCTTTCCTTCCCATTTTCTAATAGCATCCTCACTCTGTGGGCCATTGTCAAGGAACTTAAAATAACTTCCTTAGATCTGGTCCTGAGAAAAGGTAGAGTGGCACAACTCAGAAGCTGCTATTCTTTAGACTAAGCTCATTCTTTAGACTAATGTGTGATGTATCTACCTTGACTCAAATGTCTCAACTCCTGCCCACTCTAGGGGACTTAAAATGGGACACTTCCTGAAACATGGGAGGTATTTCAGGTGCCCTCCTCTCTACTGAAAAATTTCTTAAATGAGACTAAATCTCCAGTTACTGCTTCTCCTAGGAAGTTTATGAAAGTCAAACTTCTGTTGTCTTGCCTTTCTCCTTAGAAACAACCTAATATTGAGAAATTGGGCAAACATATGATTTATTAGGGTCTCAATAACAGTAATGTAACAGGGAAAATGACAGCAATATTCTGCAGACCTCATAGAACTCAAAGTAGAGCGGCTTAAGCAGCTAAAAAAGACAATTACAGTACTATGTTGTAGCTGCATATTCTCTGACATGAACATGTGAACAACTCTAGAGACTCAGAAATAGTAGGGAAATGCGATGTTTTCAAAGAAATGGAAAACTGCATTAGCAGATAGAGAAGAATAAGTCACAAACAGGCTAAAATATGGAACACCAATTCATCTGCAAAATGTCTTCTAATATTTTGGAAGTATTTGGGGCTGCTCAATGGGGATTATTCATATGTGCTTATTTCACTTTCATCCATTGACCCATCATTAAACAAACATACATGTATGTGCATGTACATGTGTGTGTGTATAGTTACATGTAGTTATAACTCTATTAGTCCCTATGTAAGGTGACAGATATATCTCTTATAGTGTATATATGCTATGGAGTGAGTGTTTATGTGCTTCCCAAAACCTAATCACCAATGTGATGGTGGTAGGAGATAATAAAATCATGAGGGCTTCATTCTCATGAATATTATTGCCCTTATAAAAGAGGTTCCAGAGAGCTATTTTGCCCATTCCACCATGTGAGGACTCAGAGAGAAGGCATCATCTATGAACTAGGAAACAGGCCCTCACAAGATGTCTGATCTGTTGATACTTTGATTTTGGACCTCCCAGCCTCCAAAACTGTGAGAAATAAATTTATGTTATTTGTAAGTTACTCAGTTGATGGCATTTTGTTATAGTAGCCTGAATGGAGTTACATAATCTGTAATACATATATTATACTTTTCTAACTATGCTAATTTTCTTTAATCTGAAGTTTACTGTGATATCAGTACAGCCACTCCAGTTCTTTTGAATGGAGCAAAGTTGGAGAGCTAATGTTAACTGATTTTTTTTTAAGTCACAGTATCAAAACAGCTAAATTTACTGCAAAGATAGACAAATATATGAGAAGAACAAAATAGAAAGTACAAAAATAAACCCACATATATTTGGAAAAATTATTTTTAACAAAGGTATAAAAGCAATGCAACAGATAAAAGAATTTTCAACAAATGAGATTAGAACAATTTTATATTCATATGCAAAAATAAATTTGGGTCATTACTTTATATCCTTTATAAAAGTTCACTCCAAATGGACCATTAAACTAATCATAAAATTTGAAACTATGACATTTATAGAAGAAAATCTTTGTAAGCTTGAATTAAGCAAATATTTCTAAGATCTATAAAAGAAAAATTTGGACTTCAAAAAAAAAAAAAAGCTCTTCAAATGACCCTGTTAAGAGAATAAAAAGACATAAAGACAAACCACAGACTGAAAAAAATATTTTCAAATCACGTAACTAATAGTGACTTGTATCCAGATTTTGTGTCCATGAAGAACTCTCAAAACTCTACAATGAGGACACTCAATTTTTTTTAATGTGCAAAAGTTTTGAATAGACACTTCACCCTCTCCAAAAAATGCCATGACAAATAAACTGTTGAAAAGATACCAAACATCATTAATAATAGGATTAATTAAAAATAAATAAATCAGAATAAATTAAAACCAAAATGAACTACTACACACAGAGTAGCTAAAATTTAAAAAGATTTACCGGGGGATTCGATCCAAGATGGCCGATTAGGAACAGCTCAGGATTGCAGCTCCCAGTGAAAGCGCAGAGGGTGAGTGGACGCCGCATTTCCAGACGGATTTTTATTGCCCACAGACTAGGAGATTCCCAGGCGGAGGAGCCC